>JBAIZL010000005.1:241723322-241983322 GCA_036971475.1 Prosapia bicincta | reverse complement strand
TATTAATTTTTAAATTAAAAAAAACTGACTTATTTTTTAAAGATTTACCTGAGTTTTATTGTTGCTTGTAATGTTCAGGGCTGTCTTTTTGTGAATATATAACTAAACACATACCAAGAGTTTCGGAAATGTCTGTAGTAGACATAAAGGAGGCCAATAATACCGCATGTGGAGGTTAAAAGGAACCGTGTGTGTTATCACTAACGTACAAATAATTAAACTTTGAATTCTAAAAATTTGACATTTGTCAACGCTATCCCTTTAGCTTATTGCTAAACCTTAACAAAAAAAAACTAAAAATTGATAGGCCTATGTTACAACTGTTTAAAAACTTACAGCGTAAAAACACAAATCTTTAAGACGTAACCATGTGTCCTGAACTACCGATTCCATATTCTAAGCAGCGGGTGGTAGTAACTAGGTATGAGATATTGTTTAACGTTTTAATGTCAATTTAGGTACAGTCCTCGTACTCAGTACGTAGGGTTTAGTCATTCTGTCAACTCTCTTTTTGTATCTTTTATTGGTTACTAGTAAGAACTATAAAAAAACACGTTTATGAATTGACTGTTTAGTAGATCTTTTTCGTCGTACTGAGGATGCTGATTTATATTCACGTTTAAAATAATTTGCTTCAGTTGATATGACGTATTTTTGCAACAGAAGTATAAGAACTGTTTTAGATATATGCTCTGTAAAGACCTAATACGTATTTGTCGGTGATGACGGTCGAAATTATAGAATACACGTTCTTCAAAGAATATTAGTTCTGAAAGAACTATGAACAAATTATGAGTTTTAAAATGATAAGTGTTGTTTCAGGGACTATAACATGCTTATATTTTATACTTATTTTTAAACATATTTCAAGTATTTTGTCTTTTTAAATTCTATATAAAAAGATCAAAGTAAACTCTTAAGATTTCCTTCTAAACTCATATTGAAACGTGTTTACTTGAGACGCCTTGGAAAAAATACAACTTAATCCAGTTTTTACTAGAAACTCAAGGCTCTACTACGAATTAAAAATGTTCCTTTTGTCGGATGTTCCATCAAAATTTCTGTAAATAGGATTATGTAAACTCAAGCTGAACTTATAAAACAAGCCTCAAACATTAAGTTAGAATAGGATCAATTAGTTTGATATGATATGTCAATTGTCATTTATAAAGTGACGTCGTGCATATTGTATTACCTTTTAATTCTATAAGTCTTTTAAACCTTATAATCTTATCGTCAAATACTAGTCTAAATAGATAAGTAAGTTAGATTTATTTCAACTAATTTAAATAGATTTACTTGTTCAACGTCTTTCGAGATTTACTACAAAGTATTCAAGTGTTAAAATCTGTATTTTAATAGCGACGTAATAATTATTTTAAAACTCAAGATTAAAATATTAAATATTAAACGAAATCTTCACCAAATTAGTTCAGACGTATGCTGAAGTATTGCCCATTTCAAAGTCTTTATGCAATCATTTGTTTTATTGAGCAATGTTGGTGGTAGAGACACCTATCTTCACACATATTGAGATTAGGTTTATTTAAGAGGGAAACGGCTTTTCCCAGGCGATGCCATAATTTTCTCCTCCTAGTTACAGTGAATCATTATATGCTTTCCTTAGGTAAAGTTTAAAATAAATTTTTATCAATTAATTTTTTTTACTACTGCATTTAATACGGTACAGGCACATATTGAGTGGCTATAGTTTGTAGACATTTTTTTAAACTGTAAAAATAGCCAACAGACGTATGGTTTTGGGCTGACGTAGATAGTTGTCATTAGTACCACAACAATTTTACCTTGTTATTAAAAAAACCTCTTCACTGAGTAAAAATAAAGGCAGAGCGGTATTATACAGGGCAGCAGTTCTTACCTCTAATAAAACTAGTTTAACAATTTTACTGCTCACTACAACTTTGTGTAGTCCTACTAACAGAAATAAAAAAACATTCTTTAGAAACAATTCTTAGTGTGCCAAATAAAAACGTTCACATTGTCTGAGTGGGAGGTATGAGTCTGTTTATCCTTGATCATATCACAGTGTAATATTTGATAAAGCAACCCTCATTTCCTTTTTAATGTTTCAATTGAATTTGTAAAGGCAACAGCAGGAAAACCGCGCACAAACGGGATAATAGCACGCAATGATTTCTTCCCTAATACTGGGGATTCGTTTTCAATTTCAGAGATCGAGGGTGAAATCTTGACGCGCTGCGCTCCCCTTGCATCTTTTTACACACAGCTATGAGTCAGCTGTGACAATTACCAAGGCCCACAGGCGAGAGTACAGTTTACATGCTGATTCATTTCACGATATTTTTCATTTAAAATTTCAATTCTGAAGCACCTTGACAGGCCTCTATAAGCTAGATTCCCTCCGGTAAGGAAGTCAATCAATAGTGATTTTAACATTTACGTATATAATTTAATATCTGTAGTCGTGGACTTGCGACTAATATATGTAGACCACTAAATATATATGTTGTTAATTTTACAATAACGCTTTTCGCTAAATTATTATAAAATTGTTCTCTAATGGTTATATAATAATTTTAATATATATATATACTTATGTATTCCCTGTGTGTCTTACGTATTCTAATATGTTTTCTTATAGGCCTTGAGGATTGCAATATTTCCACTCGTGTGTGTCTATATATAAATATATTATTACGAAATTATTATGTATATAAGTACAAAATTACTTTTCACCATACAGTTATTCAGTTTACTTAAATTAATTCAAATTGTAATAAATCCAGGTTTGTTCACCGAAATCAGGTGCGCAGATATTCAAACCACGATTTTTGCAAATACAGCGACTCCTTGTTGAAAGACAGGCACATAACAATATTAAATTCAGTTTGTTAAACATTTCTCTTTAAAAATGAACATAAAAAAAGACATTTTTCGAGTAACAAAGGAAATGGTTTTTAAAAATAATTTTTAAAAATCTATTTAGTTGTATTCTTTTCCTTTGACTATTTCTACACTTCAAATATATGTTTCAAATGTACGAAAAAAGTATTCTTTTACAGTATAAATATTTCTTACTTGGTTGCTCAAAATTTAATTTTTAAAACAAAATCCAATGCATATGCAATAATTTAAAAAAAATACAAAAATGCAACGGACTTTATCAATAACTGATATCAAAGGAAACATCTGATATGATTTTAAAAAATAGTGTTTTATTCAATAATTGCAATTAAAATTGTCAAGTAATTAAAATAAAGACGAACAAAAAACTTTGGGTAATATTTGACCATGTATTATTCAACTTTACTACTATGTGCTACTTAATATTTTCTAATACTTTATATTGCTGCAAGGTGCGCATGCGCCTACGAGGAACCCAGCTATATGGTGCATCATATTAAGTTATAAATGTAAATAAGAAACAGGTAAATTAAAGTGTCTAAAACCATCAACAGTGACTAAACGTTACATAAATTACCGTATTTGAAACACAGAAACTTTACAAACTTAATTTTTATGAGTTACCCCACCAAGTGACACTACAATCCTGTGTATAGTGCGGGCCACGTAACCGTGCACTTGGCCTTGAGAGATCCCAGTAGGCGAGACGGGAGGTGGACGGTCAATATAGTACAAAATACTTTCCTACTAGCTTCATAAAGCTGGGATTTCTTAGCGACGCGTTTTTTGCGTAGCAGGAGCAGATTTTCACCAAATCACGTTGAAATGTGTTTTCCTACAGCATCGTGTCGACCTATTCATCTGGCGTTCTAGAATGTTGAAATGGCTCAAAATCTTAAGAAAATGAAAATGATAGCAATACTTATTCTTAAACATATGGATGACGATGGAGAGGAGGGCTACATTTCGGAAAATACAAAAGAAAAGATCTTAGTGATATGTATAAAAACATAAGTGACGGTAACTAGGGGTTTTAAAAATTTTATTGAATAGCCATCTCATTTACAAAAATTAAAAATTTAAAAGATATTAGATTGATGCTTGAAACGTTCGCATAGCCGACGTTTTGAACCTTGTAGAAGAGGACCTGAGCACTTCCTGGTGCAACAGACATCTTTTAAAGTATTCCTTGGCTTCTTTTTTTTCTTTCAAATATTTATCAAGAGCAATATTGTTTTTGCGTTTTTTGTTTTTTATTATTTTGGAATTTATGATACTTCACCGTCAGACTTGCTTTCCGGGAATGGAGCCGCTTGTTCAGCAAGTGTTTGGAGAGATGAATCGTGGATACATGATTACTCAGTCATTTACTTGTTTTGAGCACGCTCCTTATTTCCTTCTAAGTCAGCAAATTCAGTTTCTTCAATCATAGTTGATGGTTCATTGTTAGATGTTGCGAGTACTCTAGGAAAACTCTGTCTTTCATCTTCCACTACATCTAAAAATTTCAACCGTTTCATTTAAGCAGCACTTGCTGTTGAAACCTTTTCTTCTTTTCCTCCTCTCGTAGTGATCTCTTACACTTTTCCACAGTTTCTTGCACTCACCTCATGCGACAGTCAACCACGACTCTTGTAATAAAGCCAAAGTTCTATAGAAATCCCAAATAAAACTTCGCACAAAAACAGTTAACACGCAGCACGCGACGCAATTGACTCCTCTCAGAGTAGACGGCCAAACGCGACACGTTTATTGAGTCAACGTAGAACTTATTACGCTCCCTAGGTAAACAGTTCAATTAAAAATTTGCAGATGGAGTAGGTAACTTGACACGCTGAGCATAACACGTCGTGCGTGTTTATATATTTATATATATATATTAATTACTTAAAATGAATAGTAACTAATAAAAATTAATACAGTAAACTCCCGATTATCCGTGGAATAGGGGTGGCCCGGCAACGACGGATAACCGAATTCCCCGGATAATTCGCTATGAACAAAGAATACGCAAATCGATCGATAATCGATTATTATACCATAAGTTACACAAATAATGACCCCGGTTAGTGCAATTCACAAATAATCTTCAGAGGACAAAATAAATACAGAAAATAATTTAAAATGTCGATGTATTTGACGGATTATAACATGTACATTTATATGTCTAACAATTTACAATACTTACATAAGTATATGTCAAAAGTAAGTATGTATGTACATATGTAATTTCCTTTACACATAATACAAAAAATCTGTCACTTTCGTCTTTTTTTTGTGAGCATCGATTTAGCTTTAATGTGCGATCTAAGTTTCTTGAGAACCATTTTGTCGCACAGTGTCTACTTGTGTCACGTATGTCACAAAGCCATAAAGATCGATAATGTATATGACAGACATGGATAATGCATATGTCTGGTCCTAGACTATTTAAAGCCGAGATTAGCTGACATTTGTTTACAATCTTGTGATACACATTAGGTTTTCGGGCGTCCAAGCATTTTGTCATTGTCTCTTATATACAATAGTCTGCTCGCCCCTTTTTATTTCTCTGGCCCGCATCGGGATGCTTCCCTTTCAATGTAAAAATTAGTACGTACATATTTACATATCTATTCCCTTCATCTTAACTTCTATTAAGCCTTATACGAGCCTCGTATGTATTTACGTCGTAATTCACCGTTTGGAAATTTAAACATATGAATCTGATTGGTGTGGATACAGGAAATTAGTTCATCTTTAATCAAATGGGATATACCAGAAAACTTGTGGACAGATAGGGATGAGTGGAAAAACAAAATTAAAAACTGTATTTCATTAGACTTAGGTTAAAATGTAAAACATTGTAAAAAACCTGTCAATAATAATAATCTGAATAAAAATAATAATAATAATAATAATCTGGAATAAAAATTGGATATTTGTAAAACAATGGCAGACCCTGGATAATCCGCAAACCGGTTAAACCTCCCACGGATAATCGGGAGTTTACTGTATCTCAAACTATAAATGTAAATAATTCCTCTCTGATATTAATAACAAATTATCAATCTTATTAATGCTAACGTCAAAGATTAATGTCAATTGATTATTCAATCATATTTAAAGTTAAACATATAAATAATATGAAATTAGTAATTATATTATCGAAGACTTACCTGATAAAATGGCACAGATAGAAAGTAAGCTACGGTGCATGTGCACTGTCCGATTACCAACTGTGTACTAGTAGAACGCTGGTGATAGAATTGACGCTAGATAGGAGGAGAAACCTGCGTCAGCCCAGATACCTATCGAGATAGGCCGAGGGAATCCGATAGCTATCGGCGTCCCATGTGCGTTGCTCCATTACTCCCAAGGTACTTCTGCCTATCCGATTGAAAACTATCTCGGAATCCCGATTACTTTCAAGCTCATATGCGCCTATCCTTACAGACTATCAGAACACTGATTTGCACGAAACGGTCAATATTATAAATTACCTTCGCAATGAAATAACAAACAATCTCGAAATATATGTAGACATTTCAGTTGCAGAATCTGTTGATGTATAGAACATTCTGAATATGTAACATGTTTCAAGTTGAGTTTACGAGAAATCTCGCAAGGCAAATTGCACGGTTACATGGTCCGCACTATACCTAAATTTAAATAATAAATAAAATATTTGGTTAGGTTAGATTTGGTTATAAAAATAACTGGGAAATTTCCGAACTTAAAATAAACCATTTGTAAAAAGTTAAACACTTGGGATTCACTTCCGGGCCTATGTTAGAATATCGAGTTTATATTTGGTCACAAGATTTGAGCGACGAAAGACTATAACGAAGTCCGCTGCTATTGGGGGTAATCCTACATTGTCCTACGGTTATTGAACCATTTCCAGATTTCAGTGTAACATTTACTCAAGTTATTATTTTTGTATAACCAAATCTAACCTAACGTGTTACTTCGTAGCCATATTTTATTATACGTGTATAGCTAGTAATGTAGTAAAGTAAAAGAAATCTATACTGTACAGTTTTACCAGTATTTATGGTTTCAGACGTTTCAATTGACTTGTTTCTTGTTCAGAATGTATATTTGTGCGTATATTTAGAGCAATTGTGAAAAAAACAAATCGAATTTAAATTGAAATTTTCAAGCATTACCAAACCCAATATGTATAAATGCAAATATCCCTATTCAAATGGTTGTGACGAATGTTATGGTTATAAAAATTGTTATTATTTATGATTAATTAGAAGACACATGGAAAGGATTTTTTTACATTGTTGAGCGTACTTTCGTAGACAGTCTTTACATATTCAATACATTGATCATGTTTATTCGGATTTTCAGCCTGACTGTACACATTGAATTGTATTGGAAAATGTGGAAAAGTAAAGCATTGTTTCCGAAACACGAGAGCTATACTAATCCAATGATTTTAAAATTATTTTCGTAATTCTTGGCCAAATGGTATTCAATTATATTTTTCTCCCTTTTCACATAGGTCTATTCAATAATTTTTCATAGTACTCGTTTGTTTTTAAAACATTTTAATTTAATTTTCAACTATATAAGAATTTAGTATCCACACAAACGTCTAAATGGATACTAAAGCAGCAACCAAGCCCCTACTCAAGATCGTGGGTTATTGAGTTGTTTATTAGACGGGTCTTGCATGCAACATCTGCTCAGCTCTATTGGGCGACCTAGTTGCGAAGTTTATGTGATAGCCCGCACAAGTTACGATGCTAAACTGAAGGTGTCTAAGGAGAGAGATTGTCCAAATTAGACTTGCATTCTCATCTACTGAAATTAATTTAACCTCAACAGTTCTTTGTTCTTATGTAAAATAATTGTTGTTTTATAACAAATTTGTATTTTAGCTTCTTGTAGTAATTTTGGGGCTAGTTTTCCTTTTGTTGTCAATCGTACAATTGAGGGTTTTGTTATTTTCTCTTCCATTTTTATTTTCCATGTTAGTATAGGAAACCTGTATTACACTTACTGCCAACTAAAATTACTGACTTGACTAAAATACTGACATTAAAATCCCTTCCCCCTCCCAAAATATTGCTTTTCCATTTCCCTGTACTAATTATTAACACTACCTTCACTTATAGCAATAGCAAAATGCGAATGCCCCCGACCAGTTTCTTTCGCACGCATGCACACTCATCCTTACGAGCCCAGCAGATCGGCCGTATTTCCGCTACATTTATCATTTAGTGGTATCTTCTAACCAAACTCTAACTTTTTGAATTGTAATTTTAACTTAAAATAGTTAATAAATATTGATTCTACTTAAAATTACAAGAAAAATAATATCAAACAACCCATGATTAAAATTAAACACTAAATATCAAGACTCTAAACACATTTTTATTTCACTTTATCCTCTCATGAACAGTGACAATAAATTGTCCAATGTTTGGTATCAATTTTCTTGCAATGATGTGTAGAATTAATTTATGCTTAACTTTCTGAGGGGTGTTATCAAATTTAAAAAAATCGACTGATCAATGAAGCACCATTAGGCGACTATTAAACAGAGCGCCGGAAGGAATACGGCCCACCGGTGTGTGTGTGTGTGTGTGTGTGTGTGTGTGTGTGTGTGTGTGTGTGCGCGCGCGCGTGCGAGTGTGTGTGTGAGTGCGTGTGTGTGTTTGTGTGTGTGTGTGTGAGAGAGAGAGAGAGAGTGTGTGTGTCTATCTGTGTGTGAGAGTGTGTCTATCTGTGTGTGTGTGTGTGTGTGTGTGTGTGTGTGTGTGTGTGTGTGAGTGTGTGTGTGTTTGTGTGTGTGTGTGTGTGTGTGTGTGTGTGTGTGTGTGTGTGTGTGTGTGTGTGTGTGTGTGAGAGAGAGAGTGTGTGTCTATCTGTGTGTGTGTGTGTGTCGGTAATTTAAAAATCGATGAAGATTGAATAAATACAGAGTTCCATACTGAACTGAAAGGTAACTAAAAGTATGTAATCTGGTGAAAATTTTGTACTACAATTTTTTTTATTTTATTTTGAGAAATTCTTTTCTATCACATTTCTCCAATTGGATCCATTTGTAGACACTCTGTAATCTCTAATTAAATTAAATGAAAACATTTTTTATCAGCATATGTTTTGAAATTTCCACAGATTTTGCCTGTGGCCAGCAATTATTTTGACAGAACTCATAAAATTCTGTATATGAAAAATTCTTTTTAGGAACAAACCCTTTTGAAAAGTAACAAAATGCAAAATGTGATACCCATAGCTGACCTACGTTGAAACATTTCTCTAATAAGTTTAAGACACAAAACCAATGCAAAAATACATACACATGTAACATTAAAACAAGTACTTGTACGAAAACATATGAGAATTGACAAATTTACTTTTCGAATTAACAAATTCATGATTTGGAATTTATCACTGACCATGAAAAACTAATTTTTTTTGGCTGTAGAAAGTTTTATTTTTAAAATTGACTCCTCAAGTAGCTATGAACTTCTATACTGTAACATATACATACTAGTGAACAGTTGTTTTAAGTTTCAATTTTAACTTCTTTAAAAAATTTGTTTATACCTAGAAAACTTCTAATAATTTCTCTGCCAGTATTTTTAAAGCCAATAGGAATGCTCTCATTTGAGTTAATCAAGATTTGCTTCCAGCTAAAGAACGGTTGAAGGTTGTGTAAATTAAAACAATTAAACTTTCTATTGATCCCTATCATACAGTTGACCTTATATTTGTGACATGCAAATTCTAAGTAAGGTAGTTTATTTTGAAAACCGGATATAATACCAGTGAAGGACAAACTGCTTCATCTAACTACTTCTTGAGATTTGAAATTAGATTTAACTTTTTTACAACTTTTCAATAGACAAAAATTTGTCTTTGTTTTCTAATTTTTTTCTCAAGTTAGTAATTTTTGATTGTATTGTTATATCACTGTAGAATATATATTTGGTCGCCCTTATGATAAAACTTTATTTAAACTACTAATTTACTGATATTCCACAGCGAATGCATTTTCCCCTAGTTCAGTGCTTGGTCAAATTCTTTGAGAAACTTGTGTGAAGAAATTAATGTGCTCACTGCAACTAGTTTGAATTGGAATAAACCAGCCAAATTACAAAACTATTATTCATATGAAATCACTGAACTGGTGTGAAGAAATTAATGTGCTCACAGCAAGTAGTTTGAATTGGAATAAACCAGCCAAATTACAAAACTATTATCCATATGAAATCACTGAACTAGTGTGAAGAAATTAATGTGCTCACAGCAAGTAGTTTGAATTGGAATAAACCAGCCAAATTACAAAACTATTATCCATATGAAATCACTGAACTGGTGTGAAGAAATTAATGTGCTCACAGTGAGTAGTTTGAATTGGAATAAACCAGCCAAATTACAAAACTATTATCCATATGAAATCATTGAACTGGTGTGAAGAAATTAATGTGCTCACAGTGAGTAGTTTGAATTGGAATAAACCAGCCAAATTACAAAACTATTATCCATATGAAATCACTGAACTGGTGTGAAGAAATTAATGTGCTCACAGTGAGTAGTTTGAATTGGAATAAACCAGCCAAATTACAAAACTATTATCCATATGAAATCACTGAACTGGTGTGAAGAAATTAATGTGCTCACAGTGAGTAGTTTGAATTGGAATAAACCAGCCAAATTACAAAACTATTATCCATATGAAATCACTGAACTGGTGTGAAGAAATTAATGTGCTCACAGTGAGTAGTTTGAATTGGAATAAACCAGCCAAATTACAAAACTATTATCGATATGAAATCACTGAACTGGTGTGAAGAAATTAATGTGCTCACTGCAACTAGTTTGAATTGGAATAAACCAGCCAAATTACAAAACTATTATTCATATGAAATCACTGAACTGGTGTGAAGAAATTAATGTGCTCACAGTGAGTAGTTTGAATTGGAAAAAACCAGCCAAATTACAAAACTATTATCGATATGAAATCACTGAACTGGTGTGAAGAAATTAATGTGCTCACTGCAACTAGTTTGAATTGGAATAAACCAGCCAAATTACAAAACTATTATTCATATGAAATCACTGAACTGGTGTGAAGAAATTAATGTGCTCACAGTGAGTAGTTTGAATTGGAATAAACCAGCCAAATTACAAAACTATTACCCCTATGAAATCACTGAACTGGTGTGAAGAAATTAATGTGCTCACAGCAAGTAGTTTGAATTGGAATAAACCAGCCAAATTACAAAACTATTATCCATATGAAATCACTGAACTAGTGTGAAGAAATTAATGTGCTCACAGCAAGTAGTTTGAATTGGAATAAACCAGCCAAATTACAAAACTATTATCCATATGAAATCACTGAACTGGTGTGAAGAAATTAATGTGCTCACAGTGAGTAGTTTGAATTGGAATAAACCAGCCAAATTACAAAACTATTATCCATATGAAATCACTGAACTGGTGTGAAGAAATTAATGTGCTCACAGTGAGTAGTTTGAATTGGAATAAACCAGCCAAATTACAAAACTATTATCCATATGAAATCACTGAACTGGTGTGAAGAAATTAATGTGCTCACAGTGAGTAGTTTGAATTGGAATAAACCAGCCAAATTACAAAACTATTATCCATATGAAATCACTGAACTGGTGTGAAGAAATTAATGTGCTCACAGTGAGTAGTTTGAATTGGAATAAACTAGCCAAATTACAAAACTATTATCCATATGAAATCACTGAACTGGTGTGAAGAAATTAATGTGCTCACAGTAAGTAGTTTGAATTGGAATAAACCAGCCAAATTACAAAACTATTATCCATATGAAATCACTGAACTGGTGTGAAGAAATTAATGTGCTCACAGAAAGTAGTTTGAATTGGAATAAACCAGCCAAATTACAAAACTATTATCCATATGAAATCACTGAACTGGTGTGAAGAAATTAATGTGCTCACTGCAAGTAGTTTGAATTGGAATAAATCAGCCAAATCACAAAATTATTTTTATGACTTATATTTAATAACGAAATTTCTATATGTTTTAAAACTTAATATAATTATATTTTGTTTCAGGCTTGTGTTATGTGAAAACCATAGACTGGAATCGGATAGCAAAATGGGATTCGTTAAAGAATTATGTGGAACACAACAAAGAGCCGAACGATTGTCCAAGTAGAAATGTATGTAAAGCAGCAAATTGTAAAGAATCTCTGTGCTGGAGCAAAACGGATTGTCAGGTTAGTAGAGGTTTGGAGGATAACAACAACATCATGTTACACACTACAGAAAGAGACCAAAATACCTTCACACTCATTCTGTATCATTAAGTGGATGTCAGTTCTCACAAAGGTCGAATAATTTATTTCACTGGATAGTAGTATATCAATTTTTCATGTTAAGACAACTACACACACACACACACACACACACTTCCTCTCTGGTCCGTCTTTGGCATGATATCATCTCTCTCCTTTTGTGGTTGGTAATGATGTATGTAGGACTCGCCCAAAACTGCGTCGCCTGCTCTCTATTGTTACCAAGTTGGCGTGATATCCGAAAAAACAATGTGCTTTTCTTTTGCTCGAAATTATACATTTTTATTTATGTATCTGTTTTTTAAATTTAAAGTCCTGAATTTAATCTTTTAACCCATCTTGAACACTGTCTTTATAATTTTCGAACCTTAACTCCCGGTTTTGATCTACTTGTTTTTGTTTTATTTCACTGTTCCAATTTAAATTTTATAGGTGAATTTGGTTACTTTTTACCCTAAATTGTTTGGCCATTTTAATTTTAAGCACTGTTTATTTTTTTATATTAGCACTGACTCAAAACTTTTATTCGACCTAATTTTCTGCAACAATTTCCTTGAGGTCGCTATGACCATTGCTGTTTAACGATGCAACCCACTTTTGGAGAATTTCCTTCCCAAAAGGGTTTTAAAACATACGGCACTACAATACAGCAGTCTATCTCCCTCTTAGCCCTGCATTTTTACCATTTACATAACGGTTTGAAACGAGGTCGGCTTTGTACCAACCAGAGCGCACTTGCACATGACCGATCCCTTCATGGTCTCTAGCTACACTGAATTTTTTACGTTCTCAGGCTTTGTCATCCCTTCCGCTGCTTTAGACAAATAACAAGTTTCCCACCGCTTGTGTGATCGAAATCTTTGTCTGGTTTACTTCCTCCTTGCTTGATCTTCTCATGTTCTGTCCGTCGGTTGTCAAAATATTCACTAATTTTTCAATTTCACTTTAATTCCTTCGGGAGGCTCCGCATATGGTTTTTTGTCTCTTCACTTTGTCCTTTTTTTTCATTTTGCGTCCCCTCGAATGTTAATTGTCTCTCTAGGTGGATTTTAGACTTTCCCCCTTTCAAATCTGGAAAAAATCCTCATATCCCGAAAATGACTACTTCTATCCCTTAAACTCGGTAAATTAAACTTACATTATGCCTAAGGCATTTTTATTTTGTTTTGTCTTCGCTATTTTGACTGCTAAACCTCTTAAAATATATGGAATTTTTAATTTCACTTGCAACGGTAAATTGAGACATTTTTAACCCATTGCAACACACACACATACACACATGCACACTGCCGTGGACAAACCTAAAACCAGGGTGTATGCAGCCCTCCACTAAAAGTAATTGGATTTATGTCTTTTCCACCTAATTTGACATAGTGAGGATGGCTACTGTAGGTCTTGAAAATGCGCCAGTTCAACCGCGGTCAAATTATGACCCCACCCGACTTACCAGATCTTGGCACCTGAGAGGCGTCAAACGAGATCTGTCAGTGGATAAATCCTTGGACTTAATGTAAAACCAACCAAGTCCATCAATAATATTGTTGACACTATTATTTTAAAGTTTTGTAACATTTGCCGTTATTTGACAACATTTTATTGTTTTACACTTAAAATTATGGACATGAAATGCCAAACATATTTAAAAACATCATGATATTAATTTATACAAATCAATTTTGTGTCCATAAATATATTTCTAGATTACACTTATGCTATTACTTGCGACCAGACTTTTTGTTAACTAAAGGTTGTTAAATTGTTCACTTACACTTGGAGGAAACGTTGAAGTCTTACGACTTCTTCAAGACAGGAGGCTGAAGAAGTCGTAAGACGAAAACACGAAAACGTTTCTTCCAAGTGTAAGTTAAGAATTTAACAACCTTTAGTTAACAAAACGTCTGGTCGCAAGTAATAGCAAAAGTGTAATAAGTGATTAACAACCAGCTCGTCATGAACAGCAACAAGATTTCGATATTTCTAGAAGTATTAGATGACGTTATTTTCTAGTGATTTTATTACATATTATATTTGTGTGCCCAAACTTAAACCTCAAGCTTAAACCCAAACTCTTTCTTATTTTTACAAAAACAAATCCATATTAATTTCAATTTTATATTAATTGGGTCCTGGTTGCTGAATATATTTCATATGAACACAAAATTTGTTTTATGTACTTAAGTAAGGGCTAAATAATTATTAATTTTCTTTATAATTTTTTCATTCTATTACTTTTTGTTACTTTGGCCGAATTTAATTAATTTATGTTACAAATTACTTGAAATATTTCTTGTTTT
Organism: Prosapia bicincta; assembly: GCA_036971475.1. Lineage (NCBI taxonomy): Eukaryota > Metazoa > Arthropoda > Insecta > Hemiptera > Cercopidae > Prosapia > Prosapia bicincta. Next base: position 241,968,841 of record JBAIZL010000005.1, on the reverse strand, counting down.
AACTGGCTTGTGATAACTTTAATATTAATTTTTAAACTTAAAACTGGATAAATGAATCTCTTACACATTGTTACCACCAATTATATTTCTATTTCGTAGCTTGTTTTTTAAAAAAATTACTTCAGATTAATTTTGTATTGAATACACACATTCATCTCTTTCTTTTACAAAAGTCTCTTAGTTAAGAGACTAATTATTTATTTATTAAATGCTATTTCCTGACTTTGTAGTTCTGAATGAAGTCATGTTTTATATATATTTAGTAATTATTAAAGATCAATTAATTATAAAAGTTTTACTTTAGAAAATACGAATTTAATAATTTTTCAAAATTTAATAAATGGTTATATTGTTATTAAAATTCTGACTTCCGCCAAAACTATCAGTACGCTACTCCTCTTCTCCTGTGGTTTTGGGTCGAAAAGTCGCAAGTTTCCTGAGGATGGAATCTTGCTGTACTCACTTGTGATCAGTTTTAGAGCCACCTTTAAAACTGTTTTTAAGTTATTAAATTATAAAAATTTCAATTTCCGATCAAGGAGTTTGAAAACTTGTGGAAACTTGAGGTCATAACCAGTGATCATAATCTCGCTGGCAGATATTCTCCTCTTCTGTCATTAGCTAATTTTGGATTTTAGAAACAGACCAATATTTTAACGTTTCCTGTGATCTTAGTAAAGATCTTGGAAAAAACTCCCTTCTAACCACGATGGTTTTTCTTCGTGGTATCCATGCGATCAGGCATCCCATCTACTTTGGCCTCTATCATTAACGATTTTCAATTGGTTGTTAATAATTTGGGTTATTTATTCAATCTTGCATTCTTGTTGACCATTGCACACTTCATTCCGAGATTTGTGTTTGTTTTTACACTTTTACTATAACTATGACTTATGGTTTTAGAATTGGTTATGTTTTAGCGGCAAGGTCTGTTTCACACTTTTATATTTTATTAGAAACTTGAATGAACATCATAACTCTTTGGTTTCCTAAAGTCACTATATTGGCACTATAAGAGTCCTGTGCTTGATACTTTTATAATTTTGGGGTGATCTAGTGCCATTTATTAATTACAATTGATATTTAAAAAATTTTCAATATATATTAATTCGTCATTTAAATTATTGTATTATTATACTGTCTACAATGTTATAATTTAAATTTTTATTTAATTTTCTTTAAATGATAAAAAATAATTTTACTTTAATTTTGAATAAAATCAAATTATCCCCTTATACTATTCTTTACAAATTAAACCTGTCGATTTGCTGGAACTCATTGTCTATTTAGACAATCCTAATAAGCGGCCTTGCAAACCTTAGGCTTTGCTACCATGTACTATTACATCTTCAAGCTGCTTTATTTTAAAAATACACAATTTTGTGTTTCATTCAAAATCTGTTATTTTGAGACCGATTTGGCCATCTCAACACAATCACACACTCTATTCAATCATTTATTATAAAAAAAAAAATTAAATCCCATCAATAAAAGATTTTTAACACTTACAAGCACACATGTGTCTAATAACGTAAAAGACCACATCCGGTCATTTTGACCATGTGGTGCATGTTTCACGTATTTTATCTCTTTTAGTACTAAAAACACATTGTGGGACAATAAAATGAGAAAGTACATTTAAATTGACAAAAACAGTTTATTTTACATGACTGTTATTAACATATTAACAAAATTATAAAAGTAAGAAAATTACGAAAATTAGGTTTTTGTAGAAAGTTATGAAACTTATAAGACAAAAGACAAAAACATACCTGTTGTGTAAAGTATGAAACTTCGGCATGAAAATCCTGAATGGACAACGTCCTCGAAAAGGTACTAGCATTTCATCAATTGTGACGTAAGCCGAAGGACAATAATTGGCTTGGCTGTTGCTGATGATTTTCTCAAAAATCTCTGAAATAGCTGCTGCTTTATTATCTCTCTTTCTCTCATCACGTGTTTGAGTATCGTCAAATCTCAGGGTTGCTACTAGAACCTTATAACGATTTCGTGACATAGTCGCTCGGAAAATTGGTCGACTGAAATCGTCTTTTGCGAACAGTGATTCCATGTTTTCGTCATTTGATTTCAGAATAGAAGCCAAGAGCAGCAAACCAATGAGAGCATTTACCTCTTCTGCATTGGTCTCTCTGTAGTTTGATTTACTTTTGCCAGGGGGAATTTTCTCTCGAGTAGATGCTAATTTCACGTTAGTATTATCAACTATTTTTGAAATAATATCATCGTCGAAAAACAGTTTCCAAGCGTCTGCTTTACTAGATTCGTTTCCTAAGTCTCGTGCAGGCCCTTTTATCCCTGGAAATCGTCCCCTTATGATATTTCGACCTGGATTCCTCACATTGCGAAGAGGAGGCTTACTTGACCAAGCATTTGCAGGACCTCGCTCCTTTTTTTTCATCCTTTCCAAAAAATATGTAGGCATCGGAACACCTTCAGCAACTGCATTTATTGACTGACTTACTGCTTCACCTACGTCGTCTTCTAACATTGCTTCATCTTCTGAACTTGAATCATCTGATTCTTCATCGCTTTCGTGTAATACAAAGTCTGGGTCACTGTCAGAGTCATCCACTTCTGAATAAACATCATCTGGTTCATCAGGATCATCGACTTCTTCTTCCAAAAGTCTAAGCACTCTGTCCTCAAAGCCTGGATCTACCACTGTCAAAGCTTTACTACCGCTAGCACGGTTCATTTTGTGTGAAAAAATGAACAAAAAGTGAATAAAACTAACCTAACTATGTCCACACAAACTCAAGCTTATACACGAGGTATATTACTAATAAACAAAAAAAAATATCACCACTAAAAATGTACGTTGATATACTACAGTCTACATGAAGGCACACATACGGTAATATTGACCGACAGCTAAATAACGGTAAAGACCACACTCGGTATTTTTGACCGACCGACAAATCAACAACACGTCCGTATCGAACAACGCCGCCGGCAAAAGTGATCGATATTTTGCCGTTGGGTAGTGAGAGTAGGAGGGGGAAGGTATTGAGCGCGGCAGGCGTCATGGTCAAACAGGTGGGCCAATACAAGAGCGTAAAAATGCCCGTCGGTCAAATTGACCGATGTGTGCTTGTAAGTGTTAAATCTTTAAAAAATACGTTTTTATTTTTGTACCTGTAATTAGAAATTAATTTCTGTATTTTAAGGAAAAAGAACTTTATGCTGTCGGAGCTTGATGATTTATAATCAGCCTTGTTAATCATGGATTCTTCTAATCAGACAATCAGCCTTGTTAATCATGGATTCTTTTCTAATCAGACAATCATCCTTGTTAATAATGGATTCTCTTCTAATCAGACAATCAGCCTTGTTAATCATGGATTCTCTTCTAATCAGACAATAAGCCTTGTTAATCATGGTTTCTCTTCTAATCAGACCATCAGCCTTGTTAATCATGGATTCTCTTCTAATCAGACAATCAGCCTTGTTAATCATGGATTCTTTTCTAATCAATCAGCCTTGTTAATCATGGATTCTCTTCTAATCAGACAATCAGCCTTGTTAATCATGGATTCTCTTCTAATCAGACAATCAGCCTTGTTAATCATGGATTCTCTTCTAATTAGACCATCAGTCTTGTTATTCATGGATTCTTTTCTAATCAGACAATCATCCTTGTTAATCATGGATTCTCTTCTAATCAGACAATCAGCTTCGTTAATAATGGATTCTCTTCTAATCAGACAATCAGCCTTGTTAATCATGGATTCTCTTTTAAACAGACAATCGGCCTTGTTAATCGTGGATTCTCTTCTAATCAGACAATCAGCCTTGTTAACCATGGATTCTCTTCTAATCAGACAATCAGCCTTGTTAATCATGGTTTCTCTTCTAATCAGACCATCAGCCTTATTAATCATGGATTCTCTTCTAATCAATCAGCCTTGTTAATCATGGATTCTCTTTTGGATTCTAACCAGATAAATGCTGCAAATATTACATCTGATAGATGACTATATCGATAATTTTTTAATAACTAAAGAGTTTGAGCTTTACATAATGCAGTGTTTTTAAAAGTATCGTTACAGATTTTAACATTTCATATTATATTAATATTTCTAATATTGCTCTATTTTAATAAAAAGGTAATGGAATTACGTTATTAAGAGAGCTAGCTCAGCTGCTACTGGTGGGATTTACTAGATAATTAGGTAGTTTTCTCCTAACTGATGTAATATTTTCTTGGTTGCTGATCTAGGACTAACTGGACCTACAAAAGGCATCTCTCATAAGGATAATCGATATTTTCTGTCACGGTGACTTGTCACTGATATTCGTTTGTTGCTAGTGGTATCAGTGACAAAATATGGAATATGCCAGTTCCAGTGACAATGGATCGATCGAAAGTTACCTTTGTTGTGATTAGGCAAAAAGTCACAGTCATTGGATGAAATGGCTGGTATTGGTTGATTGGTCACTGTCACTGGTTGAAACGGCTGACATTGGTTGATTTATCTGTCTGTCACTGACACTGCTCTCACCGCTCGACTTACAGCGCCGATCATCTTGCAATGTTGCTGGCTGAAGGGGAGAGGGGGGTTGTCTTTGTTGTGAATGGGCAAGACGTCGCTGTCACAACTGAAAAGTTACTAATATTTACCAAGTTTTTCATTGGTTGATTTGTCACTTCACTGGTTCTACTCATTTACGTCGTGTATGGGCGGTCGACTTGTATCTGATATCAAGATAGTGACATTGTTGTGTACAGTAGAAGCTATTTTGCAGTCGGTAGTTTGTTCTTAATTTCGACGGTGTTTATTTTTAAATAAAATGAGCTTTTGAAAGAAAAATCAAAATGTAGAATCATTTCACCAGTGTGGTATGCCTGCCTGCTATTGGCACGTACAGAGCAGTCTTAGTATCCTCTGTCACCAGTAAAGGTCACTGATCCAAACCTGGCGCTGTCACTAAAATCACCGATCCGTTAAAGCCACTGGATCGACCATCCCTAATCCCTCACAATAGCATATTTAAGCAAAACTTTCTGAAATCTAATATTATCTATTTTCCTCTTGAACACAAAATACTCATCTATCTTCCCACTTTCATATACTTTTAGAGTTCAGGTGGTGGGGTGGATCATTCTTTGTAACCTATATAGAGAGAGATAGACTTCTGATAATAAACCCTGCCGTGCAAACAATTTTCCTTCCTAACTCATCATACCAGGAGAATATCATCTCTACTTCTTAGTCTTAACTTTATTTCTCCTATTATTCCTTATCATCTTTTCTACAAAGGGATGTAACAGTTATATAGGACTGTAACCTTGAAGAGTCGGTTTATTTCAGGCAAGCTACTCAACCCATATGAGGCTTGATTCTTCGTATTTCACCCAAAACAGGAAGTTTTTCTCTTTTTCTCAATCTAGATCATGTCGTTTGTAGGAGATAACAAACAAATAGATCAATCATGAACAATAAATGGAGAATAGCTATGAAAAAATATTTTGCTATAAACTAATTATATTGAAGTTTTTATATTATTATAAGATCGGGCAATCCCTAACTACTTTTTATAATTTATGATTGGGCAATACCCAACTACTTTTGTAATTTAAGATTATGCCATCCTTATATAGATAATATTAAAATTAATGGTTTAATATTTGGGTTAAATTGTTTTAGGTATATAGCTATTTGCTTTTATAGTATGATTTCTAATGTTTTATCAATTTACAAACCAGTAATTATTTTATAACCCTTACCAATGTGCAAACCAATGATCATTTCTGATGAACTAATAATAATCATCAACTTTCCCTCACCAATATACAACGCAATGATCATTTTTGATGGTTTACCAATTTATTAACCAATAATTATTTCTATTGTCATATCAATGTGTACAAACCAATAATTGTTTTCAACTGACCACCAATCTGTCCCACTTGCCTCTTCTTCAAGAGAACAATTCCAAGAACACTTCTCTATTCTAAATAATAATAATTAATAATAACATTTGTTGATTCCATCTTCGCGTGAGTTACTAGTAATCACTTACACTTTTAGAATGTTTTAAACTTGCCTATAATTAATAATAATCACAAACAAATTAGGTGAAATGATAGGTAGACATTTTAGAAGACAGAATTGATCATAAAGATGACATTGAAAATATTTCAAGCATATAATATGGTTTTGCTAATTTGTTAAATACTTAAACTAAAAATTGAGATAACAGTTCGGTCTTAACGTAGTATGTAAATGCTTAAATGCATAATTCTAATGCGTTTATAAGCTTGAAAATAATATCACTCAGAATTTAGGCTATTGAAAAGCAAATGATTGAGATATTTTCGCAAGGTTGGTAAGAAACATAACTTAGCAGTAACTAGTTTTCTCTTCTATTCTTGCAGATCCAGTCAGAAGAAGTTGAAGGATGCCATCCTCTCTGTGTAGGTGGTTGTTCTGGACCTGGTCCCAAAAATTGTTTTTCATGCAGGAGGTTTTTAACTTTAGATGGAGAGTGTGTTTATACTTGCCCAAATAACACGTAAGTACTGTTAAAAAAAATAATAATAATTTCTTAAAATATTGAAGATACTACGTAAAATACTACAATAAGAATGTCAATTTGATGTAAGTAGTTGGTAAAATTAAGGCAAAGTATTTCTAGAATAATATGCAGATACTGCATATTTAAATATACAAAAGATTATGCTATTAAAATTTTATCTCTTATAAAAAGTTAGCTCTCCTTTTAAGAGAAAACATATTTTAATATGAAGTAAATGATTAGTTATTTTTTATATCTTAAATTTATATTTTTCAAAAATTTGAGTAAAATAATTTAAAGCTAATATTAGTTGGGAGCCAAAATGAGATTTTGACTGAAGTTATTTATAAGGAAGTGTGAGCCAGTTAAGTCAATGAGTTACAGACATATAATCTTTCTTTGTAATTTGTTTTCAAAAAGATGTAGTTAATTTTATAGTTTAATCACACTACAAATATGAAGTGTAGTTTTTGTGTTATTAGTGATTTTCATGATTTTGATTTTTCATGATGTATATAACCTATATTTAACTTTTTATACTTTCAAACCCAGTGTTGTTGGTGAACTACAAGGTTGTATTTCCTCAAAACGCCACTAGAGTTCAGCATAAATCATGTAATATTTTGTGTGTCCATGGAAACAAATAGTTGTTGAGCTTATGCTTCCAGTGCCACACAACAGGAGCTGAACAAAAGACAGCTCTGCCAAGCAGCCAAGGCTTCCAGTGCTTGGTGTAGTATGTCTTTATTCAAATTATATAATTATAAATAATTATATTTCTGTGGCTCTTTATTGTATTTCTTTTATTTAGTGACTTTATCTTTGAATGTGTACTATTAGTAAGTAGAAAACTTTAGTTATAAACTGTGTATATTATTCTAAAACTTTGTGTTGTTTACAAACAACAGTGGGAATCAAGGTGTGATTTTAGAGGTTATATTTACAAAACTATAGCCGATTTTTCTCTGGGACTGCAGTTATTTGTTGTTGTTATTTGATAAATAAATAATTATAAACAGTGTAATTTATAAATTATAATCATGTCCATTAAAATATTAGATCCTGAAGATATTTATGTGGACCTTATAGATGGAAATATTTCTGAAGTACATGATTTTCAATCGGATTTTGATGATAATGATGATGAATTACTAAGGGCTGCTAGTAGTTCATGTCCTACTGACAACATTCAAGGTTCTATTGTTGGGGATAAATCTGTTGTGACTTAATGCGATTCAAGCAGTAGACCTGATTTTTTTGTGCCAATAGTACACAACGAAGGTGATGTAAATAGTCCTACACCAAAATTTAGGCCTACAAATGTTGGAAAAAAAGAACCCAAATGGACATTTAGGAAAATGTCTTTTGATTCTCCAGACACTACTTGGAAAGGTACCAAGGAACCACCAAAACAGCTTCTCGAGACTCCTCTGGAGTATTTCAGTAAAAACTTTGACCCTTCTATTTTCGCTAGTATAACTGATCAAAGTAACTTATACATAATTTTATGTTCAACGTAAAACTTTTTAAAAAATAATTAAAATTATTACTAAAGTTCAATAATATTATCGAAATTGAAACTACTACTAAAAACATTACATTAATTTGAAACTTTGTAATATGTTGACTCACATGAGCTTATAATTTAAGTAATTTTTTTTTTACTCAACTGAGACAAATAAATGTTCCATTGTACTATAAAGTCATCATCAGTCTTCAGTTTGGATATCAGGATTGGTGAGGTATGGGCAGCACCACTTTTAAAGATCAATGTTCCGAACCACATAATTGAAATAGACCACATAACACAAACAATAAACCGCAACCTGAAATTCTTGACATTAATATTAAATTTTCAAACATACTGGAACACAATATAAAAACACTAAATGATCGTAGCTAGCAAAATTCATATACACTCTTTTACCACATTATTGAACATGTGCCTTATAGCATGTAAAACTTATTAACTAGGCATCTGCAGCGTTCGGGATAGCTCCAATGATCCAGTACCTTGCAGATACGGGCAAAGCTACTGGGCGGCACTGGATTCAATGAGAAAACCGTCACAGACAGGCATAAAAAGAATAAGTTCATTTTTAAAAACCCTCTTTTAAAACTTGTGCAGCTTGGGTTAACAATGAATCCTGCTGGAATTACGTAAGTACTACTTACAATCGCAAAGTGCAGTTAAAAAAATTTTGCCTCAGTACAAATTTTATGAAATTATTTTAATTATAAGTTCACGCAAGTTGTTATGTTGCAAAATTTTCAACTTAATAAATGATCATTATTATTATTTCAAATAATAATTACAACAACCATAATAACTCTGATCTGTCCCTACTTAAAACTGTGTATTACTTGTTACACTCTACTACTTTTGTGTTTGATTGTAATGTTGTTATTATTTCATGGTGATCCCTTGTGACCTGGGAATCCCTTGTGATCAGATCTCCCTTCAGGAATGTATTGATCAAATACCTCTTTCTATGACTGTACGATAGTAGAGGTCTAATTTAGAAGAGTATCTCTGCCCATATGAACTATTCTCTTATTCTATTTCCTTCATTAATCAGTGAAAGCATGATTTTTGTCTCCTAACAATACATACGGTCAGACTACGAGTTATGTAAGGGTAATGCTCCGAAGAATTTTCTGTAGGCCAAAATAAACATACTGGCTTTAATTATTTATTGTATTATTAATTGAAGTACAAAAATGCAGAAAAATATTTACACCATGTTCTTGTAATTTATGCATCTATTTAAAAGGCAAACAAAGATGAAAATTGCAAGCTGTATTATGAAATTACAAAATACATGCTCTACCGACATTACTGAATTAATTTATTCTGATGCAATGTATAAATGAAACACTAAATAGTATATAAAAACATTAAAGTCTCACAGGTAGGTACTTCTCTAAGACAGAAAGCACACTTCAACCGATCTCAGATCTATTTTTTAAACTGATACTATTGTTACAGATACATAAAAAAACACTTGTTAACAATCCAAAGAAACACACACAAATAAATTCTCTTAACAGTTTGAACTAATGTTCTACAAAACAGAATGGGATTTCAGCATGATCTTGGCAAACATGGGTGAGTCCAATGTGAAACAAAGGGAAGTTTCTCTTGGTTAACTAACTTTTTTTTCCGTTGAATGTTTAAAACCTGTGCACAGTATATACTGCATTGCATTATACATATATGTAGTTTAAAATGTTTAAAAAAGAGCTCATTTCATATATGAAAAATGATGTCATGAATTTGTCCTCCTCTACTGCGCTGACACACAACAACTCTGTAAACTCTATGACTGCATAGTGATGTGAGCCGGGAATATTCCCAGTGGGAAGGAAATTTATAAATGGGAATATTTCCAGGGAACTTCCCAGAGGCCTTATATGTTCCCAAAACGAGTGAATTAATGGGAATTTATGGAATAAACTCATTTAAATAGGGTTTATTTTGTCTTAAAAATGCTTTGCAATCTTAATTGGTTCTAAATGATCAATAACAAAGCCAAATAATCAAAAATATTGTGATATACCATGGCAAAACATTTATTTTAACCGTGATAAAAATTTTGAGAGCAGAATCGGTTGATTATGAGCCTGAGACCCAAAATCAATTTCATTATAAGCTCAAGAAAACCTGATAATATACGTTTTGAAGAATACTCAAGTTCAGTAGGTAATTTATTCATCAAAAATATTATTAAAATTAATTTCTTTTGATGGTTGAATCGAAATGTTTCAAACCATTTCTGTTTTTCCTAATTGGAAATGGTTCAATATAACTTTTGAATTTCCCTCCAAGTACATTTTGAATCTTCATGTTGCTGATGAAGCTTGCCTCAGTTATGCCTGTAGGCCAACCCACAATTCTAAGTTAGAGGAGAGGAGAAGCCATGTTTGTTCAGTTTCTAGTTTATGTTGCCTTGTGGTCTGAGTTTTGTGTCTTCAATTCTAGCTCATTTTCCTTGAGCTGACCATACTAAAAGAAAAATATCCACACATTGTTCCATTGGGGTGTATTGCTCATCTGTTATACTTGCTCTATTCTGAGATTTTGGGATGCGAAACTGCTCGACAGTTTTTAGTAAGTGTCATTGAAATATTGAAAAAAATCAAAAGTAGTCATGTTTTAAAATCACTTTTTGATGAAATCACCAAGGAAAAAACCCTAGAGTCGGATTGTCTCTCTAGTTACATACAAAAACAAGATGGGGGAGCTATCTGTTCTGTTTGAAAAGTGTGCAAGCGAACAAAGTTGTACTACAAACCTTAGCTGTGAATTAAAAGGTCGATCTTGTACCTGCTTTAAAAAAAAGACTGTTAAAAGATGCAGTTTTGTGGCCAAGAGTTGAGAGCATGGTATCCCTCATGAACCCAATCGTACACTTAATAACTTCAATTGAGTCAAACGAACCGCAAGTACATCGTGTGGTGAGGAAATTAAATGAACTGGAAACAGTTCTAAAAGGAAAGCTACCATTGTCTCCCCTTTCCAAAGCAGAAGAAAAGAAAGTGCTGACAAAATTCACAGAAAGGAAAGACTTTGCCATTGGCCCGATCCACATGGCTGCAAATTTGATAGACCCAAAAGTTCAAGGTAGCAGTTTGAAAGCTGACCAGCTTTTGGAAGCAATAAGTTTTGTTTGTGACACTGCAGAACAAATGAAATTCAATGTCCCTAAATACGAGAAAATTTGGCCGACTATAGGGTTCAATGGAACAATGACATCCACCAATAGCGAAATAAGTCCATTGTTGTGGTGGAGGACTCTAGGGGGAACCTGCGAGCTGTCAGATGTAGTTATACAAATCTTAGGCGCTCTAGACACCTATGTAGCCACGGAAAGAACATTCAGTACCTTCTCTTGGATCCATAGTAAGAAAAGGAACAGGCTTACTTCAGAAAAAGCCGCTAAACTGACTTATCTAGTACACAACTGGAAGCTCATGCAGCCTAGAACACCTAAAAGTGTATCTAAAGCTTTGGGAAGCTTTGCAGAGGAAAACACTGATGTGGAAATTATGGAAGCCCAGGATCAAGAAGATGAGGAAGAAGATGAATTCAGGTTAGGAATGAATGAGGAAGGAAATGAGAATGAATTTGGACTTGATGATGCGATAGAAGATGATGAAATTTAATTATTAAAAACTACACTCATTTATTGTGCACAATCCAATAATTTATAGGAAATAAGTGTTAATACAGACATATTTGTCTTTTTCTTGGAAGACCTGATCTGAACAAATAGTAAAGATATCAAATCTAATTAAAATAATTAAAATTAAGCCACAACTGTTTATTCTGAACGATATGTAAGCCTATCATTACATCAAGTAGTTCTAATTCTGTAACACTATAATTAAACTGTACTTACCGAATTTTGATGCTATTCCGGACAGTTTTATGTACAGTAGTAGAATTTCTGTAATTTAGTTTTCTACTTGTTAAAATTAGTGGGCATATTTCATTTCAGTTTATTTTATTCCACTGTAGATTTTTTTTAAACACTGAATCTAGCATAATTGAAAAAAAATACAGTATATAGAACTACGTAAAACACTTGGATCAAAACATTTTAACACATAAAACTTCATTATAAAACACTTCAATCTTTTTTACACTTCAAATTTACATTTACTTTTTCTCGAAGAATTCCTCTATATGTGACTGTCTGTAGTCTTCTCGTAAAATATTGTTTATAAATTGTTCATATTCATAATGTTTGTCGAAATTTTCTGCTTTTTGTTGAACAAACTGCCTTAGAATCTCAAGAGCTTGGTGAACTTCCTGCTTAGATCTTTGCGGTACACATTTATCATTTTCGTCATCTTTTTCGCCAACATTTTTAAACCACAATTTCAAAGCTGATTCCACTTGCGGATCCTTTCCAGAACGATGTCTTTTGTTGTCAACATTTGCATTACACTTTGATAATGACAAGATTTTTTCTTTGTTGTTCAATATTTTACATAAGAGAGGTTGAGAAACGCCAAGTTGAGAAGCAGCGTTTCTGTGACTCATTTTTGGTAATTTACTGTACCTATCTAGAATATCAAGTTTTTGTTAAATCACGTCGTTTCTTTTGAGATTCGGACATCTTGCTATACTGTCCTTTGAAACTTCAAGTGACACTAAACTCTACAAAACAAACGAAAAAGATTTTTAAAAATTAAGTTATGTAAAATCACACTGAAATACTGTAATAAACGTTCACAAAAATTCACTGTTAAAAAATACAGTAGGACTGTACTGTAAATGGTTCAGTAGTAACATCAACTAATGTTAACAAACAACTAAGGTCGACTCAAGCGAGGCTATGGTGTTTGCGTAAACAAAGAGTAAGGGAGACATTCTGAGAACTGTGCAAAGTGCTGAAACCGTTATAAAGTATTTCTGTCATTCTAAAAATAAACATTCTATGAATTGGGCATCATTGTATGTTGCACGTGCTGTTTACACTACTTTGTAGACATTTTTACTTGGTCTATGCTAGTACGTTGACGCATATGATTTTGAATGGCAAATTAAATGATAATAATAAGCGAACAGATGATTACAATAAGCGGCCTAATTACAATGTATTAATATACGTCCGTGTTTGTTTTTCAATGAAACGATAACAATAACCGAATGATAACATTAACCGTGATCACAATAAGCGGCGCCGACTGTATTTTGGATTTAAGGTTTAATTTAACAAGTTATAACGACCTATTAGTAATTTGGGAGTATTTTGTACTATTGTAAAACAAATATACAAGAATTTGTAATAGGTTTAAAATTTGATCATTTTCTTTGATACTAGAAAACTTGACAGTGATCCACCAAGCAATCATGCGGTATTCAATAACATTTAAAGATGAAGACAGCCAGTATACTGTTGAAATAAACAAGTAACAAAATTTTAAAATTTATGTGAAGAACTTGAAACTTAAATAGTTTTTGAATGTAACTCTTTATAAATTGATTTATATGTTCATATTAATAGATTAGTTCTAAGGCATTTAAAAACAATATTGGAAGGTCCAGTGACCTGTGCGTTTAAGTAAAAATCATAACTTCCCAAAAATTTATGCATTTTTTTAAAATTCCCGGCAATATTCCCTGGGAATTTTCCCCCAAGTATAAATTCTTGGGAATTTTACATCACTACACTGGACTAATAGCCACACCGCCACGAACCAACACAGTGTTCTGTTCATGAACAACGATGTCCACAACTTTTAATGTCAACATTGTTGACTCAAAGATCATTTTCATGAGTCTGTGAACTGTTGATTCATTCGGTACTTCATTATGTCCTAGAGTACCATGAAGTCGCCTGATAGTAGCCGCATAACTCTCTCCACTCTGATAAAACGTTCGAACACTCGTTGTGCACAAGTAAATTTCTCCATGGTTAGACATACAATGCAAGAATGAAAGAAATACCAGCTGTGTCAACAATCTGAATGTTCTCAGAAATAGAAACAAGGTTAAACATTGTTGCCAACCGATAAACAAAAATTTACCCGCTGTTTATAAACTGGCGCTCTTTTTTAATCACTTTATATTATACACATCAATACATTCTTTATTTTGTTACTCTAGGTCTACCTGTACTGTATTTCTATATTTCGTTGATAATTTGGATTTTAGAGATTTAGCTTTCTAAGTATAATGATATTTTATTATAAGTTTTCTAGTGTTTTATTAAACTTATTTAACAACAAATTTTTAGTTTGTAATTTTTTGTTTAGCCTGGTTTTTTAGTAATGATGATTTTATTTAATGTATGAAAACGGTTTGATTCAGTTGGAAAATCTATCATCATTTAAGCACCAGTTTTGACTGAGAATTTTCATTTTTGTTGTATTGGAGGTAAAAGCTAATTTTATGCAGAGATATGATTTTAGATTCTTTTATGATTTAAGAGAAATTACATATATTCTGTTAATCATAACAAAATATTGGTTGTGGTCTAGAGTTAATGACATTTTTTATGCCTAGTTAGTGGTTTTGTGGTAAATGTTTTGCATTTATAAAATCTAAAACTAACTTTTAATTTCAGGTATCAGCACTTAAACCGTCGCTGTATTACTGCAGAACAGTGCTACGCAGTTATTGTTCAACCTTCTGCACAAACATACCTATCTCATATGAATTCAACAAATGAATTTAAGAAAGTTACTAACTACGTTACATTCAATGGAACATGCATTGAAAACTGTCCACCAGGTTATGAGTTCACTAAAGACAAACGTGGCTGTCAACCTTGCCATAAAGGAAAATGTAGTAAAATATGTGCAGGATTAACTGTAGAAGATATTGCATCTGCCCAGTCTCTACGCAGCTGTACTTACATAAAAGGGTCTTTGGGAATTTCAATAAAATATGGGATAACAAAAATCGTCACTGAAGAACTCGAGGACAGCTTAAGTTCCATTGAAGAAATTGAAGGTTATTTAAAAATTGCGAGATCATTTCCTCTTTTAAGTCTAAATTTTTTAAGAAACTTGACAATAATTCATGGGAACGGAACTCTAGACAACAATAAATATTCTCTGGTTGTTTGGGAAAACCAAAATTTACAAGAACTATGGGACTGGAGTAAAAAAAAACATTTTGAAATAAGGAATGGTAGAATTTACTTTCATTACAACCCTAAATTATGTTTATCTCATATTGAAAAATTAGTATCTATCATACATCATGAAAACATAACCAATTTAGAAGTTGAGCCTACCTCTAATGGTGAAAAATTTCCCTGTACTTCAATGAATGTAAATATCCATGTAACTGCAAAATATCCAACAGCAGTTAGTTTTCAAATTCCTCCTCCTAAGAACATTTCCAGTGTACCAGAGTTATTAAGGTATGTTTTATATTATGTTAAGGCAATGGATAGAAATGTAACTATTTATGACGAGGTGGATGAATGTGGCGGCGACACTTGGCAGACAAAAGACATTTCTGTAGATACTGAAGGACATACAGGCCCTCATCAAAATGAAGCAATCAATATGTCAATAACAATGCTGGAACCAAATACACGTTATGCATTTTATGTGAAAACATACACAATTAATAGTATTGGAGGACAAAGCCCTATACAGTATGTTGAAACACTTCCTTCACAGCCATCTGCATTGGTGTCAATACAAGGATATTCTAATTCATCATCTGAAATAGTTGTTCATTGGGAGCCACCAAAAAAACCAAATGGAAAGCTAACTGAGTATGTGGTATCTGGATTCAGACATAAAGAAGACAAAGGATTTATAGATCAAAGAAATTATTGTGAGTATCAG
Organism: Prosapia bicincta; assembly: GCA_036971475.1. Lineage (NCBI taxonomy): Eukaryota > Metazoa > Arthropoda > Insecta > Hemiptera > Cercopidae > Prosapia > Prosapia bicincta. Next base: position 241,952,983 of record JBAIZL010000005.1, on the reverse strand, counting down.
ATAGTTCCGATTTTAGAAATTACAACAGCCACCCCTAATATAATGACACATGTTCAGAGCGAAACTAAAACATGTTGTGTTGAAAATAAAATTACATACACGCCAAAAGATGGCTTTGAAAGGCTGTGTGACCAGTCTGGGAAAAATAAAATACCGTTTGGATATTCTTATTATGATTCAATTTCGTCTTGTGAGAAATATTTTTACAGGTACATATATTCAAGTCCAATAAATCAAAATAGTAAAACACTTGGTGATTCTGGTGAAGAGTCTCCTAACAATAAAAGCGTTCCAAAAAGAGATGATAAGGCAGAACTGAAATCACTCATGGAGGAAAGTTCACGAATGGTGGCTGAAAGAAATACATCTGAGAAAGATGGAACTACTACATTTTATAATACATTTATTCAACATCTAGGTGCAAGTAGAGATTCTATTATGTTGAAAAATCTTAGACATTTCAGCACCTACACTATTGAGGTGAAAGTTTGTAGGGAGAAACATCCAGAAGAACTGCCAGACAGTCCCTTTTGTAGTGTGACTGATTTTGTAACAGTTAGGACAAAGAAAAGTGATGTAGCAGATACTATCACTGGGGAAATAAAACTCAAAATAAATAACCGTACACTTATTGTGTCCTGGGATGAACCAAAATCTCCGAATGGAATTATTGTAGCATATAACATTGAACATAAAAGAACAGATATTGAAAATGCTAAACCAATAACGGAATGTTTAACAAGATCAGAATATGAAAATAATGGTCATTACTGGTCTATCAATAGACTTTCACCTGGGAAATATACATTAAGATTACGAGCCATCTCTTTAGCGGGAGAAGGTCCTTTCACTGATTTCACTGAATTCAAGATACAAGAAAATAGAAGTGGTTCCTACATATACATTGGAATTCTTTTTCTTTTTTTTACAATTGTGTTATCCTTTTTTGGGTTTTATCTGTTACACTGGCGTAAACGAATTTCACTTAATAATTTCCGTTTAATTGCAACTTTAAATCCAGAATACACTAGTGTAGCTCAGTATGTTGAAGATGAATGGGAGCTGTCAAGAGATGATGTTAAATTGATTAATCCACTAGGTCAAGGAACATTTGGAATGGTTTATGAAGGACTGTTAATTTCTACCAACACAAAATGTGCTGTAAAGACTGTAAATAGTACTGCTTCTCAGGAGGATGCAAATTTATTTTTAAATGAAGCATCTGTCATGAAGTGTACAACAGATGTTCATCATATCGTACGATTGTTAGGAGTTGTTTCTCGAGATAATCCACCGTTAGTAGTTATGGAGTTAATGACTCAGGGAGATTTAAAATCTTACCTTCGAAAGACAAGAGAATCGTATGAGCATCTACCTCCTTCTAAAAGTTTAGTTTTACAAATGTCTGCACAAATAGCAGATGGCATGGCATTTCTAGAGACACGAAAATTTGTCCATCGAGATTTAGCTGCGAGGAATTGCATGGTAGATGATGACTTGACTGTTAAAATTGGTGATTTTGGAATGACACGAGATATATATGAAACAGATTACTATAGAAAAGGAAACAAAGGATTATTACCAATTCGTTGGATGGCTCCTGAGAGTTTAAACGATGGTGTATTTACTAGTCAAAGTGATGTTTGGAGTTATGGAGTTGTTTTGTGGGAAATTGGAACTCTAGCAGAACAGCCTTATCAAGGATCAAGTAATGATCAAGTACTACGTGATGTAATTGCTGGTAGGAAATTAGATACACCGGTGTTTTGTCCAGAAATTTTGAAATCAATAATGAGTTCATGCTGGAACAGAAGGCCACAGCAAAGACCGACATTTATGCAGATACTTTCACAGTTAGAAGATTTTGTTAATGATAAATTCAAACAAGTATCATTTTTCCATAGTGATGCTACTGCTGAGTTAAGGAAAACACTGTCAGACTATGTAGAAATGAAATCAAATGTCGATGATGGACCTGTGCTACTTAATTTACAAAATTCAAATGGGGCACAAGTTCATTTCAAGGTAAATCATGGAAATAACGTTTTTCCAATTGAAAAATACAGTGTAACAAGAAGTACAACAAATCTGGAAAATTTAAGTAACTATTCTGAAAAAAAAGGCACAACAAATTTTCCAACATTTTAGCTAATTAATTCAAAAAAAAAGTAATAGGTATTTATGTTCCTTTTCAAAAAATTCCATTGAGTCAAAGACTGATTAGGAGAGTAGAATTTTGAATAGTTTGTTTGAATTCAAAACTGTAATACAAATTGTTCGGTTGTGATTCATCCAATTTCCTTGAATTAGATTTAGTGTTTATAAAGATGGCTTACATCTTTTACCTATGTAATCTTAGGTTTTAATTTTAAAGACTTAATTCAAGTTTTAAGTTTTTTTGATGAAATCTATATTGTTTATTGGGATTTTTGATTATATTATTTTCATTTCCTCCTAATTATATTATTTTGAATTTTCATGTTGAAATAAATGTAACTTTGAAATTGCTTAACTATCAAGTATTATCTTTTAAAATTGTATCATATGTATGGGGAAACACCTTTTTATTTATTTTTCTTCCATAAATGTTCAGAAAATCCAAGTATTTTCAGAAAGTGTGTTCACCTATTTTATATAAATAATTGCCATAGTTTAACACTTTCCCACCCTGTTAACCAAATGCTATTTAGAAATTGAAAAAAAAACAATGTAAAAAAAGCCGAGTTACTTGAGCACTTTAATCCTCTAAGTTTGTCAATGATAATCTTGACATATGAGCTAATGACTATGAGGTAATAACACATTATATACCTGAAAAATTCTTTCTTATTTGTGATTGTTTAAATTAAAATAATAATTCATCCTAGCTAAAGAAGCGATTTTTATTTTATAATGCCTGTTTTTAATTTTAAATAATTCAAAATCAATTTTACTAAAACATGTATTAATTTGTCATTTGTTTATTAGGTAATTTAGAATAAAGTATTTGAAAATGCTCTTTATTGTTAGCGAAATTTTATTTTATTTCCTTGGGTATTGGAAGAATAAACAACTTACTCTTAAAAATTCATTTTTTGGAACACAAATATTAATACCTCTTTCATTTTGTATTATAAGCTAGTTCAACATGAGTATATTCACATCCTGGAATGTATTCAAGACATGTTAGGATACTGTGACACATCTTCTAATTTTTTACCTTGAGTAATTTATGATTTTGTAATCATGGCCTTCTATAACCTTGATATAAAAATGTATAAGTTCTGATTACATAATTTCTTATCTACATCACCTGATGATAAAATGCATTGAAGGTACCAAGATCATAATAAGTACTACTATAAGTTTATGTATTTGCAATTGACAAGAACAATATGTTTTTAGTAAATAAAAAAGAAAATTCAGTTGACAATTAACATTTAAGAAGAAATTTTTTTAAAGCCTGTATTTTTTTATGGTCAAAATTAACTGGTTCAAAAAAAGATTTGTAATAATAGCTTACAAAAATGTTTTAAAATTTAAAATAAAATAAAATATTACATGATAAATTCTTACAAAAAATACATGATATCTATCTTGTACATAGTGTTACTGAAAAACAACTATAGCCACTGCCCATTGTGTATGAAATCATGCGGCATCATAGATTATTAATAAGCTTGATATTAAAATGGAGCTCTTAACATAGCATGCCTAAAACAAATGCGCTGTTTCTCAAGCCTTTGTAAACGTTCAACTAATGATTCATGTTGTCATTGAGAAGAAGTCTATATTCGTTATTCTAACAACCGCATTTCTCGTACTGGACTTATTTCACATACTCGACTATTTTATTAGCCATATTTGTTCTTACTTGCAAGAAGCGAGATTCATGTTCTTCAAAGCTTTCATTTTGTTGAACAATTATCTTAGGTCTAGCATCCGATGTTTTTGAGACAAATGAGATTATGCGAAATATTTTGTCACAATATTTCTAGACATTTAATATTTTTGGTACACTCAATGACATCCAAATAGAAAAACGTGTATGATTCAACAAAAAACACAAACTCACATAAATAGAAGTGCATAATCGTTCATAAAATCTTAGCTACTTGAGATATTTCTGCATAAAATAGTAAGATTTTGTAATGACAATGGAAAAAAAGTTGCCATTCATCGGCCACTGTGTGGAGCTATGCGTGTATCATAGCACCAGCCCGCAGAACACTATTTCTACGTGATGTAAGCCCTACTACAACATTGTAGTCCTAAATTCATTCGCAATGCATTAAAAAAAAATATTGTACTTTGTATAGCCACATGTAACATATATAACACGTGTAACTTTGTATAGCCACATATGTACTTTGACATTCCACATGTAATAAATTATTTTCATTTAAAATTTCAATACAGTCGGTCAATTAGTTTTTCAGATATTTGCGGCCAAACAAACAAACGCTGTCTCTTTATATTATAGTGAGATTATTGAACTATTTCTTTATCTTTGATACATATACAGTATTGAAATAATTTGAATATAAATGAAATGATTATATTGTAAATGTCTAAAGTGTGTTTACAAAATGAATGCTAGTTTTTAATTTTGTGGGGTGTATTATCCAAGTGGCAATGGATTGCAGGTAATCTGATGTTTTTTGTTTGTTACCTTATGTTATATTCCTTGTTGTTTATTATTAGAAAAATTAAACAGAAAATTTGTATGAAGTTTTGTGTAAAAAAATAATAAAACGAAGTGCATCAACATTTTAAATATGTTCAATGTTGATTTTGGTAAGTGTTATTTATGAGTAAAATAAGGATTCACGTTTCCAAAGTGATTTTCAAGGATGACTTGAGAACATTGAAGATAATAAAATGTCGTTGATACTCCAGCATCTCAAAGACTGTAAACGTAAAAAATACGATTCTGAAGAATTGGCAAAACACTATCAAAGATGTTATTAAAAAGATTTGTAACTTGATCTTGCATTTTTTTCAATGTTTTGAGCATGAAAACTGTGGTGGAAGAATTTCGTTATAAAAAAAACTATTGAATTTTGAACAAAACTCACTAAGTAGAAATTGCTCAGGAATTACTGGATGGAATCTATAACATGAACATTTACAAAGCCTTATTAAACACAATTTAATTTTGAAACAAAATTTAGTGAACATTTTCTCAGTTTCTGATGTCAAAATAATCATCTGATATTCCTTTTAGTATACAAACACTTTATAAAAAATTGCACTATTATGGTTTAAAAAATGTGCCAGACTATCACAATCCTCAAAATTATTTTTGTTGTAATTTTTCAAAACATAGTTTATACATAAAATATATATTTATATTAGTATTAATATCCAAATAATGTAAGTGGAGATGTATTTTTATGTACAGTTTGTTAATTTCAACAGACTTAAATTTTCATAAATTTTGCTTTGCTCATAATAGTTAAAGTTTAACTTGAATTTATCTTTACAACAAATTGTAATTATTATAACAAACTGATTTTAAAATTATTTAATATCAAAGCATTGAAGGTACAAGTTTTGCAAGTAAAATTTTAAAACACATAAAGGGTTGTCATGTAGTCTTTTAATAAATTAAGGACTGTGTATCAGTAATTTGTGCTTTCAAAACTAAAAGTTATGACATTAAAATTAAATAATTTAAATTATTATTAAACAAGTATTAGTGCTTTTAACACACGCATAATTTCATTACAAAAAGTAAAAGGCATGGACTTTGATAATCTTTATTACTGAGATCATTTTAAAAAGACTGTTAACATTTTTGTAATATTTGTGCCTTAACTTTTTCATTCATAATTTTCCTACCCAGTTCATGGTTTTACTACAAAGTTTTGTTTAACAATGTATACTTCAGATGTTTTAATCTTAATTCTTTATCTAATTTTAAAAGGTTATCTAAAAACTATGTTAATATGCTTTATAATGGGTTTTCTATTGAAGAAAAAAAGTGGAATTAAAAGGGTGGAGTGTCAATTATAAGAAAAAACAATTTTTAATTGTTTAATCCAACAAACGAGTTCCATGATGAATTGTGCAACAATTATTTGTTTATATCATCAGTGATATAAAATTAGCTTTTGAAAAGTAAATATCTTTTATTTCATGAATTTTGCAATTTTTCAGTCTGTTTCTAAATATAATGACAGTAGACATAAATTATTAAAATTTGTGTTATATTTACTGTTTTTAAAATGTGTTCCAAATGTGTTCATAGTATAAGGGTTTCCTAATCATACTAAAAATTTTCAGTTTCATTATTCCCTGTTTCCAAATAAACTCATATTTAAAGACAACATATATATATATATGCTGATACGTATTCCTTCACGGATGGAAAAACATGATGAATAGTTATTATCTGGAGTATATCTGTTCATTCTGCAGTGCATTGGATTCACCTCGTCAATGCTAGATGAGATTCTAGCGAAACGTCGGAACTGCTATCACTTTCACTATATGTACTTATACAAGAATCTTACTTGGTATTTATGCGAGTTAACTTTAAAAGATTGATAGTATCTCCATTATCGAGCATCTCTGACCGGGGGTTGTAGTAGACCCGGTTTATTGATGTAGTCTATTACAACCCCCGGTCAGTGATGCTCGATTATGGAGATACTATCAATCTTTGAAAGTTAACTCGCATAAATACCAAGTTAGATTTTTGTTTAAGTACATATAGTGAAAGTGATATATATATATATATATATATATATATATATATATATATATATATATATATATATATATATATATATTAAATATTTCCCTCTGCTAATTACGAACCTAAACATGTTTTACTGTATAATTTCTAGCTTTGTGTGTATGTGTGTGTGTGTGTGTGTGTGCGTGTGCGTGTGTGTAGCATCATAAAGAAACAAAGTTCAAGTTATTTTCTTAGATTTAAATTTAAGTTAGCTTTTCTATATAAAATGAAAAGACCAGAAATAATTTATTTTAATTTAAATTCCTTTGCTTTTATTAGTTTGAGTTTTTTTGAGGTACTTGTTTCTGTTTATAAATATTTTTATTTTAACAGAAATTATGTTTTGGACATTATTTATTTTTATTATTAAATCTGTTACTAAAAAATAACAATCTGTTAATTTTTTAGATGGTTTTAGTTTTTTTACCATTTTAAAGCTTGTAACAAAGTTTTAGGCTTATGGTATATTAGTCAAACGTTAAGAATTGTATATATACATTTTTTATATTGCTAATTGTATTTAGTGGTAACACTTGCAGAACATTAGTCATAAATTTGTCAGATTCTTTCCTTTTTACAAATGCTACTCGAAAGTACATTCTGAACAAGAAACAAGTGATTTTTAAGTTTTACAATTCTAAATTGTGGCAAAAATATCAAATAATTATTTAGCTAAATAAATCAACAATTCTATTTCTTTTAACATATGTTTTATATCTTGCATTATTGTATTATTCATTCCTGATGATGTTGGTACTGTTTATCAACGAAAAGCTTTGAATATATATTAATAAATAATTCTTTGAATAACCTTAGTTGTTTTTGATATATATAAAATGTTCAGGATAAAAGTATTTACAATAGTAATATATCAACTTCATAAAGTCAGTGCAACGGAAAAATAATGGACAACGAAAAATATATATAGGCCTATATATATATATATCGTGATATTTCACATTGTCCATTATTTTTCCGTTGCACTGACTTTATGAAGTTATTATTATTACTTGTAAATAATTTTTTCCACCATTAAGTGCAATTAATTTTTATCTTGTGTGATGAGGCACCTTTCGGTCACTTGACCATTGTCAAATCACTGGTCAAGATAAACACCTACAAAAGTAAACAACAGAGTAATTCGACAATGGTCAAGTGACCGAAAGGTCCTCATCAAACAAGGTAAAATTTAATTGCATTTAAAGGTGAAGCAATTGTCTACAATTAACAATAATAACTTTATATATATATATATATATATATATATATATATATATATATATATATATATATATATTTTTTAGGTTAGTTTTGGTTGGTAAAGATTATTTAGATTTTTTGGACTAGGAGACTGACAGACTTACCTTGGTAAGAGTCCACACTGTAGTCTTGAAATAGAAACACATAAAAGCACTTAAACAATGATATATTTCAACCACACAGTGGTCTTTGTCAATCGAAGAGAAAACACAAAAAGAAATATGAGGGAATGAAATAAAATAATTGTAATCACAGATTGTGTAGAGTAGAAATCAGATGTCACAGATGCACAGATTAAAGATATATATATATATTGTTTCCATGAACATATGAGTGATTATAGTTTATATAAGTCTGTCAGGGGAAAAGAGATAAGGCTATTATAAGACTTATATAAACTATAATCACTCATATGTTCATGGAAACAATATATATATCTTTAATCTGTGCATCTGTGACATCTGATTTCTACTCTACACAATCTGTGATTACAATTATTTTATTTCATTCTCTCATATTTCTTTTTGTGTTTTCTCTACAATTGACAAAGACCACTGTGTGGTTGAAATATATCATTGTTTAAGTGCTTTTATGTGTTTCTATTTCAAGACTACAGTGTGGACTCTTACCAAGGTAAGTCTGTCAGTCTCCTAGTCCAAAAAATCTACATATATATATATATATATATATATATATATGTTTATTTATAGCGACATTGAACTTGCCCAATGGTTGAACACAGGATTTTATGATATAAGTTTAGGTGCTATATTGAATCTGTTTAGGTGAATAATCGTGTTTGGTAATAAAACATATCACTATATTATTTTACAATAAAAATATTGGCAAAACCTCCAATACCACGAAAGTAATACAAAATAAATAATAATTACAAGTTACCTAAAATTAAACCCTTATGTACATTTTGATGACCATGTCATCATCATCAAAGGGACGTATTAAAATCTAGAACACAATAATTTATAAACTAGAGTGTAGATATATTATGTATAAGTGTACTATACATTGTAATAGAACCCTCTGCTGATGATATTGTCATCAAAATCGAAATGTAATTTAATTTTAGGTAACTTGTAATATTAGTTATTTTTGTAGTATTGGTTTTTTGCCAATAATTTTATCGTAATATATTGTAAAACTATGCTCTTGATATTGATTTTGTGCACTATATTATACTGCATTATATATTATTTATTATTATAATATATCTATAAAGTAATATCCAGTTAGGATAGATTTTGTTATTCAAATAAATAATTAAATTTATCATTTAAGCTAATGACAGACCTGTGTTTGTTTAATTACTCCTACTATTGCTTATTTTAACTAACAAGAGTAATTATTATTTTATAACATCAAACCTGGTGCCTTGTTATTATGTTGTTTGATTATAACTACCTAATAATCCAGTATAACATAGTGTAAAAATTGGTAAACAATTATTGATGAAGGAATGTGTTTCAACAGAAAGGCTGTGTTTCCAAGACAATAATTAATTACTACTTATGGTTTATGGCACTTTAAACCACTTGTTTCTTTTTTATAATTTACTTTTGAGTAAGATTTATGAAAAGGGAAAAAATTGGAGTTGGCTAACCCTTTGACAAGTTGTACCCATTTTATAATCTGTTTAATATTACACAAACTATTTTAAACAAGTGAAAAATTTCAATATCCAAAGAACTGATTAGTCATTTTAGAATTTAATTTATTTTCATTGTTTTACATATCATATGCCTTAAAATTTTAAGTAACTTTCTATGCATATTGTGACCTAAAGTTTACATAATACTTTAAGTGTTTATTATGTAACTTTATGTTAATTATTTTAGGAAGTGGGGATCCAAGAATAAATTAGTCACACAAACATTCTAGTTTTTTATAAATTTGTTACATATTTCACAATCTTTGTTTAATAAGAGCAGGAAAATACTAATATTCATATTGCAAATATAGAAAGATTAAATTGTATTGATAATTAATTCATGTGTTTATAAATCTAATCCTACTGTTTGCTACTAAAGCATACTTTGTTACGATTTTACAATGATTGGCTCACAGTTGTGAGCTTAAAGAAAAGTTAATACAAAGATAAGTGTTATTATATCATTGCTTTATAATTAAAAAAATGCTTTTCTACACACACACACACACACATTTAAACATCTTTATTAATTTGCTTTATATGGATATAGTTTCTCCTCATAAGTAGCTACTACTCTTTTAATGCTAATGTAGCCATGCTGAAACCAAATAGTTTAAATTACAGTACACAAAATGAATAGACTAATTATAATATTTAAAATCTCTTACTATCTATTATTAAAAACTTCAGTTGAACCAGCAATTTACTGAAATGTCTCGTCAGATAAATTTGAAATTTCATTAAAATTTGTACAATATCCAAAGCTAAGTATTATTTAAAAAAATAATAAACATGTACAAAAATAATATTGTTAAAAACAAAAACAAAATATGTTTGTAAAAGATACTAGTGGTAAAATTGAAACTGCATGTTATTAATAGTAGTTATGTAACAATTAATTTAACACTTTAGAAATTCTGGACATTCTGTCCAATAACAAAATATTAAAAAGGATTAAGCCATGAAGATTTTATTAAATTTTTGTAGTCTGTTTACAAAATTATGTGGTCAATTGAATAAATTTTGCAAAGTCAATAGAAACAATGTAAAATTAATTTTGTATTAATATGTTCTACTAAAATTATTTATAAGTTACTTATTTTGCTTTGAGACATTCGTGGTAAATGAGCTCTTCATATTTTGTAATACTGCAGTGATTTGTAATTAATTTTTCAATAATTTTTGTATGTAGTTATGTAAACACTCACTTAAGAACCAGATTTAGAAGAGATCAAGCAACTCTTTGGGGGTGTATTTTATTTTTAAAAAAACCTTTTTGTTATTTAGTGGTATATCTTTTGTTATGTTTGAAACCAATAGGTTTCATTAGATAAAAATATGCATGGAGAGTAAAAAAACTTACCTGTATTTTAATTGTTGTATTTTTAATGAAAGTAAATATTGTATACTAGGTACATCTATCCTGCCATGATTAAAACAATTCCAGAAATATCTAAAAAGCCAATTGAAAATGTAAAATTGTTGCCTGTAATCTAAAGGTAGCTTTAATTAATTAGTGTTAATAAGTTATTATTTAGTGTTCCTGAATGTTATTTTATTATTCTTGGTCATATCAGTATAGATCTGTTGTTGTTTAACTGTTTCCAATAATATTATTTAGTTTTGTTTTAGATGTTAGTAATTTAAGATTAAGTTACCAACATTAAATGTTTACCTTTTTTCTAAGGGTTACTAACAGATCATACCAAAAAAATATGTGATGTATTTTTTAACATTTCAATAAAAAAAAATATGTAAACATAACATGACTTCATTTCATTCTTTAAAGAGTTCCATCAATTTTCTCCAATAATTAGTGTTGAGGCAATTTATCTTGATTAAAAATTAAGTAGGCAGTCTTTCAATTTTTGAAGCATTTATATAATTTTTTTAATGAGTTATATGTATCCCATGTTCAGTAAAGTAGATATTTTTCTAATAAGTTAGATTTTCTAAGTAATGACTTGAAGAAAGTCCATATACAGTAATACCTCAACTTGCGCTATCCTGTCTTTCACGAATCCCAAGTTATGCGGTTTTAAATCATGCTGTCCGAATAATGCAGAAACTGGCCTGTTTTGGAAGGAAATGCTTATCAGAACTTTTATATTTCATGTAAAGAAAATATTTTTAGGTTTTAAGGCCACCAAAGTCCGATTGACTGGAATATTTGGTGCAAATACAGCTTTTGAGTGTAAGTTGCAATCTCTCATAGTTTGTCACTCAGAAAATACAAGGGCATTAAAAAATATTTCTAAAGCTAGCTTGCCTGTGATTTCGAAGTCGAATCTGAAGGCTTTGGTCACAGCTTTTTTTTTGAGGACTGGTTTGGTCATCATTTCATATCTCAAAATTATTGTCGGTCCAAACAAATTCCTTTTAAAGTAATTCATATTAATTAACAAAGCACCTGGTCATCCTCCTACTACTTTAACTAATTTCGACTTAGGCATGAAAGTGATATTTTTCCACAAAACACAAATAATTTGCTTCAACCCATGGATCAGAAAGTCATCAAAACATTTAAAGCCTTTTACACAAGAAGATCATTTGCGCATCTGCATGAAGCTATGAGATAAACCAACAAGCTTTCTCTTAAAGATTTTTTGAAAACAGTTCAATGTTTTAGATGCTTTGAGAATCATTGCACAATTAAATCTTGGAATGAAATTTCACAAAAAACTTTGAATGGCATTAGGAAAAAGGTGTGTCTATTTTATTTGTCACTGAAAATCAAGCGGAATCAGTGCCAGAGTCTGATGAAATTGCTGATGTGATTAAAGAAGTTGTCGGTTATACCAGACAACTAAATTTAAAAGTGCATAATAATGATGTCCAGAACTGTTGGATTTACCCAACCAGCAGCTGACAATTAATTGATGAGCTCATAGAAATCGGTGAGTAAGAGCAAGACCTTAAAAACGCAGATTCTTTAGACCCAGTTGATGTAGAAGATGAAATGAAGGTTAAAAACTTGACAAAAGGCCTTAGTTTAATTGAGCAAGGCTTACAAATTTTGAAAAACATAGCCTCCAACGATGAGCGTATTTCTGCCACAAAACAAAAAAGTTAGGGAGCTACAAAGAAATTCTGCTTGAGAAGAAAAAATCTTTAATTCTTCAAACGAATTTACTAGAACTTGCAGTTTTTGTGTTGTACATCTTGAGGTTTTTATAGAAATTACACTTGTTTGTATTATCTTGGTAAAAAAACCACTACTTACTGATTTATTCAGCAGACGCGTTTCACGCTAGGTCAGCGCTTTTACAATGCTGTGAATTACTGACAAGACTGTTGCTCAGGTGTGTTGTGTTTGGGTGAGTCTGTGGTGTGTTATTGTTCATAGAGTAGTTATTAATTATTAGCTCAAATATAGTGTTTGATTGGGAGTGTGTTTTATCATTTAGAATGTGCTGTGGATAGTACTTATAGTGTTTATATATCTCATAGTTTTCTACTGTGGTAAGTTTTTCCTTTTATTGATGTAATGTAGGATTTTTAGATTGGTGTCTATGTCAGTCTGTGAGTGTAGTGTATTTTGTATGTGATGGCAAAATTTGATGTGGGTTGTGTCTTTCTTATCTGTTTTACGTGTTCTTCGTATCTTGTGGTAAATGTTCCAAAGAACATATTTTTTTATAAACAGATGACCACATGTTAAGTAAAATCCTGCAATTTCATATTTTCTTTCATTCCTCATGCCACTTTTTGGATTAGTTTAACTTTTGAATTCAATATTAAGCCGTTTCTTGAACCACCCTTGGCCAAGATAAATCACTAGAAACTTGTAACCTAAATTTTGAAACTAGAAATATCATTTATAAACACAAAAATCTAGAGAAACATTAATGTTTTAACAACTAAATCGAATTACTGTATCAACCACTTAAATGTACTGTATGGCTCAAAAGGATTTGGTACTATTTCCATGTCAATTGACAAAATCTTCACAAGTTAACCTCCAGCAGGAAAGGGATATGGAATAGAAATTACACAAAAGGACAAAAGCAAATGTACTATTTCTGCCATGCAGTATATCTGAATACCATGTACTGCATTCCTTAACCTTTTGTAATATAAGTACTTTTTTTTAGTATATTTTGAAACATGACTAACAAAATTTTTTTAGTATGACAGATAAGATTCCATTCAATTCAGCATTGAACAATACACCAATCTAGTTTGCTGAAAAGTAACTGTAAGTAGTCATGTTTTGCTAAGTTCTTTCTTTCTTTATCCAACGCCTGCCCTTGGTAACTCGACCATTTGGCATCGTGCAGACCAGTAGAGCTTGGAGAGTCTGGTTTTTGGGTCGCTATTGTATGCTTCGAGCTGTGGGCAGGCAGGAAGGTGGTCTCCATCCATCTTTCCTGTTTGGCACAAGGGGCACCGATCCGTGTCCGCCAGGCCAATGCGATGAAGGTGCGCCTGAAGGTAGTCGTGTCCCGTGGTTAGACGGAACAGCGCAACACTGATAGGTCGAGGCAGGTTTTTTGGAATGGGGTTGGTGCAAAGTTCTTGCCATCTCTTTCCAACAGCCAGGTTGTCTTGTGATTTTTTCAAGTACGTCTTAGCTGCTGCGTGGATCCTGGTGTAAGCAGAGCCTAGTGATATTTTGCTTTGTGGCTGTGGTAGACGGCACCCACTCTTGGCGAGGTTGTCAGCTTTTTCGTTCCCTGTTGTGCCAACGTGGCTGGGAATCCACTGGAGCGCAATTCTGAAGCCTGCCTCTTGGCATAGTTGCATTTTTTCTCTACACGACACTGTCAAGGTGCAGTCAGTTGGTGTGTTAGAGGAAACTGCCAAAATCGCTGATTGTGAATCAATCAGGAATACAACCTGCCGCGGCGAAAGTCGCATGACGCATGATGCTGCTTCTCCTATGGCCACAACCTCACCATCAAAATTGCTGCAGCAGAGGCCCACAGCTACCGAGCCCTGAAATAATTTTGAAAAATATCCTGCTCCAGTTTCTCCACTTGAAGGGTTTGAAGATCCATCTGTGTAAATATGAAGCCAGTCACTTTCAGGGAATCGTTCGTTGATGGTCATTAATGTTGCTTTCCTGAGTTCAATATCCATAGCCTGTGACTTTGGTTTCACCTGGTCAACAAGGTTTAGAAAAACTGGAGGTAGGTTGTCAAAGACTCGATTGTGTTGATTTAATGGGGCAGCTTCTGCATGAAGGAAAAGGTTATATTTTTGTTCCAGCTGTAGAGCTTTGATTACTGGAGTAATCTGAGTTCTGAGGCGGGAAGTGGCAGCTTTATATGTTTCCCAAAACTTTCTATTTGTTCTTTTATTTTTTTCCCAGAATTTTAGGAGACATTTGTCTCTTCTGACTTCCAAGGGTTCCAGTCCTGTTTGGATCTCCATAGCTAGTATTGGAGTTGATATAGCTCCTCCAGTTATGAGCCTCATGTTATTATTTTGAACCTTGTCTAGCTTCTTTAGGCAATTTGAGCTGGCTAGGTTGAGCACCTCTCCTCCATACTCCATTGTTGGTCGTACATAGGTCCGGTACGTTGAATTTAGAACATCCTGGGTAGCACCCCATGTAGTTGCTGTTAATCTCTTCAGCAGTTTGCTTCTGTTGGTGGCTTTTTCGGCTATTGCCTCAATACGATTTGCAAAGTTTAGCTTCCTGTCCAACGTGATGCCAAGATATCGTGGAGTATCTTCATGGTTTAAAGTTTTGTTGTTTAACTTGATCCTCAGTTTTGGCGGCTTAGTTGAAAGGGTGAATAGAGTGAAAACAGTCTTTTTCTCACTAACTACCATTTGGTTGTAATTGGCCCAGTCAGCAACTCTGCTAAGGGTTCGATTTATAGTTTCTTCCAGGTTCGAAGGAGTCCCGCTTGAAGCCCAAAAGGCAAGGTCGTCCGCAAAAAGTAAGGTTGATATGCCCGGTACTTCTTTTACTATTTTTAAGAGGTCGTTTATCATAATATTGAAAAGGATACAGCTGAGTACTGCTCCCTGCGGTAGGCCGTTGCGTTGCTGTTTAAATGACGAAATTGTGTCTCGGAAACGGACTCGAACATACCTCTGTGCCAGAAAGGACTTCACCCATGCTAAGAGTTTTCCAGTTATTCCTAATTTTTGGAGTTTGTGCAACAGAAGCTTCCTCCATATTCTGTCATAGGCTTCCTTGAAGTCTACAAAGACTGCCACAGTCGACATTTTTCTATGAAAGCCATCCTTCACTGCTTGAACGAGCTTCACAACTTGGTCCATAGTGCCACGGTGTTTCCTAAAGGCAGCTTGCTCATCTGACAGGGCACCGGTCCTCTCTAGAAAGGGACTCAGACGATTGACAATCATTCGCTCGGCTAGCTTGCAGCAGCAGCTCGTGAGGGAAATGGGTCTGTAGCTTTTTACTTCGCATGGAGGCTTTCCTTTTTTAAGGATAGGAATGATTTCCGCTTTGCGCCACAGGTCAGGGATGAATTTATTCAGAGTTAGGTTCATAAGCTTCAAGAGAGTTTTCTGGGCGGATGTCCCAAGATGTAACAGGAACTCTGGGAATATGGAGTCTGGTCCAGTCTGTTTTGCTAAGTGATATCAATACAAATATTTAAAAAGTCTCAAGATGTACAGCACACAAACTGAAACAGGTTTTTTTTCTGGGGTATGTTTATTTAAATTCAGAGGTATGGCTGACTGACAGTGGTATAGTAAAGGGTCCTGGATCCTTCTCCCGGAAAAATTGACAAATCAGGAATTCATATTTCTTGTAAGTAGTTCCTGCGGTTATAGTCACTGTAAAAGTATTAATACAAACTCATGTGTCATCTTAATTGCAAACTTACAACTTGGACTATGACTACAGGTTTTATGGAGGTTCTAAAAGTAATTTGGGCTGTGGTCTAAGAATAGAAGCTAAAATTATCATTTCTTAAATATTTTAGCACTTAGTTTTGAATTTCATAACTAGAGCCCAGTATCATACTATATACAGTATATATTCACTTGTGGTAGGGTGACTAACTGCATGTTTATGTAATATGTAGGCAATTTAAAATAGGTTGGCTGCCACAAGGGCTGGATGGGTTATGGGGTTCCAGACCTAGGTTAAATAAAAACAAACAAACTGAATGGGGAATATTTATGTGTCATATGCTGGTCGCTACATGCAGTTCTCTTTACTGCTTTCTAAAAAGTTGTATTGTTTTTTTAAATGCGAATCTTAGTACCGTTATGTGTATTCCTGATTTCTAAATAGATTACATTTAGTTGAATGCAATTATTAGCTTAATGTTGATGGTGGTTCTGACATGAATCAAGAGAATTATGTAGTGATGAATTTTTTATCGTTTATCCATCTTCTTTTGAATAATAATTTGTAAAGGTAGTTTTATCACTTTATGAAAAATAATTTTATTCAAGAAATAATTGTTGAAGACTTAAACTTTTTTATTTATGTTTGCAAATGTATATTTTCTTTATTATAAGAAATACAAAACACATGAACTTAAATTTATTTTAGCTTAATACGTTGACTGCTAAAATACATGCAATGTAGTATGACAAATGCTAATTTTTTTTCTAATTTACATATCAAAATTGTAAAATGAAGAAATATGAAGATAAAATGTCCTTATAAGCCATAAAAAACCTGTGGTAGCCATTTTAAAATTGTGGTCTACCACGCTCATCTGGGGAAAGTAGTCCGCACGGGTTTGTACTAAATAAGGTCAATTTTCCATTGTAACAGACATATTATGATAACATTAGTAATTTTTTTTTCTATATTTGTATTTAACAATTGTTATTAAACAATGAAAAAAGAAAAAAAAATTAGCCTAAGTCAAATATATATACAGCCCCACAAACCCACCCGAATAACTTGATTAGTTGTGATTAATTGCTGTGGTAATCATCAAAACACTTCGGAACACATAGTTCTGGCTGTCCTTTGCATTCCCCACACTGCCATACAACACGTTTTTGAATATCACGTGAATGACAAACATGGCACCATTTTGCCACAGTACCTTTTCCATTACACCGGCCAACGGCCATACCATGTTGAATATACCGGTTCTCGTCCGATCACCGAAGTCAAGCAACATTGGGCGTGGTTAGTACTTGGATGGGTCCATTACACCTTTTCTCAGTTATTTTTGAAGGTATATGGGGGACACATCTGCCCTTCAATGGTCTTTCTGGAGCAGGAAATCAAACACTGACAGATCAAAATCATACATTTTTATTCTTTTTCTGTTGGTTGAAACTTGCACTTCATTGAAAAGGTAGTGAGTGTTAATCATAAACATTTGGAGAATGTGAAGAAAATTTTTTTTATACCAACGTAATGTTTTACGTTTAGATAAATAGTAGCTCATCATCTGGTCACTAGGGGTAATTGTCGCTGGGTACAGGGCCGTATCTAGGTTTTCTGGAGCAGTAGGCGAAAAATCTCCTGGCGCCCCATGTAAGGCGAGTTTTTTTCAAAAACTTTTAACATACACATATTACTCATTAAAAATTAAAACTATTCTATTATTTAAACATATATTTATTCATACTCTTATTCATTCAAAAATCAAGTAATTATTCATAGAATACTAAAATATTTTATAAATACAAATTACAACTTAATTATAAAAATATTTTGAAAAAAATATTAAATATTACAATACAACTTTACGAGCTTTGGATTCCGCAAAAGTTGTTATCACTGAATCAAAATCTACTTTTCGTGCAATTTCATTTTATATCGAAAGAATGCCAAGTTCAACTAAGCGATCCTGTGTCATTGTTGATCTCAAATAAGTTTTTATGAGTTTAAGTTTACTGAAACTCCTCTCACCACTAACAACAGTAATAGGGATGACGAGAAGAATTCTTAAAGCAATCCATAGATTGGTAAAAAGATTTTTCAAATCGAAAGCTTTAATTGTTCTCAGCACTTCATGGGGTGTATCGAATCAGTATTTTCCTGGACTTGAATATTTGCAGGTTCACTCAAAATAACGTTCATATGTCCAATTTCCTCATAGAGTTCAATGCCATTTATATCTGAGACCTCTCCTACTGTCAAATGATTTTGTAAATTTATGCAACATTTTTTAAGGGTTTCATTATTGGGTAATGTTTGCAAATTATACAAAAAACCACAAATATGCAGGGAATAAATAAATCCAGATTCTGTCACTAGGGACTAAAGTCGATTTACGTGATCAACGGTAAAAAAGTTTGCCTTGCGCCTTACACTCTAAATTTCATCAAGCGAAATTCACTCGTATTCGGGTGGGGCACATTTTGACTCGAGCTTTGAGTTAAAATTTATTTGTGTTCGAATGAATGTTACTCGAAGACAAGTGAATTTCACTTAAAGGCAAGTGAGCCTTTAACTCGAAGCTCGAGTCAAAATGTGCCCTATCCGAATACGAGTGAAACCCACTCGCCTTTGAATGAATTTCGATGAAACTCGATGGAATTTAGAGTGTACGCTATGATCTACTGTTATGTTCAAGCAGCCGAATCTCCATACACCTAAGCGATGCCCTTAAAATCCCTCATGGTTCTAAAAAGCATCGTCCAGCAAAAAATTTTAAATTAAAATGTACAAATGCCCGGCTTTGCCGGGCACTTGTACATTATTTCATGGCGCCCCTTAATCTGCCCCTAATATTTCGCCTTACCCTAAATACGGCCCTGGCTGGGTATTTGGTCGAGAATTACCCCTACTAGGTCCAGGCAAATCAATATTCACTAAAATATTTTAAAAAAACTACATCTCAAACATTACTCAAACAACAAAACGATAAAACTGGTGACAAAAACGAACACGTGTAAAATGTCACTAAGACACTTCCCGAGGAACGAAAAAAGACAAAATTCACTTCTACTTGCTAGAAGCACATTGAGCCAATGAATCACCAATGGACAGATTGTAGGGATCCCTACCATGCTCATCTGGGGATGCACTACCATGGCCGAGATCCCTACCACTCTTAGTCAAGTGCTAATAATATTTCTAGTAAAAGTCCATAATAAGTGTAAACTGCAATAATAATAATTATTAGTAATTGAAATTACAATTATTATTTATATTGAAGTAAGTATATAAGAAATTACTTTTTGGGCCAGACTTCTTGTTAACTAAAGGTTGTTTAATTGTTAACTCAAACTTGGAGTAAACGTTTTTGTCATACGACTTCTTCAGCCTCGTATTTTTGCCGCTAGGATTGCTGCAGTTGTGCTTCTTTCCTCTAAACATTTCCTGTAAGTTTATAAGTACGTGCTACTATAGGCAAGTTTGTAAATATTTACGTGTTTAGTGAAAATCCTAGTAGCTCACGTGAAGATGGAAACAACAAATATGAATTAACAACTAGCTCGTTATGAACAGCAACAAAATTTCGAAGTTACTTTTGTTACGCAATTTTATAAATACGGCATATGAATTTAAAAATGTAAATGTAGTAATCCTTTATTTAAACCTCTACTTAATTTAAATTTTAAATTCTAGTTATTTTGTTCTTATACAGTTTTTTACACAGAGCATGACTGGTGAAGGATTTTTTTTAATTTTTGAAAACCTTAAAATAGTAATATTCAATTGTTAAAAATACAATTCATTGTTTTAGTTTTTATTTTAAATGTATAGTTTCGAGTTGAGTTTTAGAAGCAATAGCTATGTTATATCTTTATACAGTATTAAATAAAATATAAAATTAGTTATACTATACGTAGTAAATTAAAATTCCACATGACGATATTTATAATGTTCAAACGAAATGAAATATGTATAGCAGACCTTTAGTCAGCTGAGGGATATATGTTTTGATTTTCAACTTCGTTAATTCTTAATTTTGTAATTTACATTTACATTTTGCGCAGTTTAATATAATAATTGTTGATAATTGAGTTTTACTAGTTATATTAAGTTGAAAAGCGCTTTTTTTATGGTTCAAGTAAGATTTAACGGTTAAAATTTTAAAGAAAAATGGTTTGTGTAAAAATTATAAGGTTATGTTATATTGTTTATTCATGTGAGTTTATGTGTCTTTGATGATTAAAATCATGATTAAAAAATCTCGCGATACTTGCAACAAGAAGCCTTCACTTAGTGTTACTAAAAGTAGGTCTTCTAAATTAAAGTGCGAGACACACGGTGAAGTTTATTCTAGAGAGCCTTGTGTTAAGTTAACTTGTTCTGGTTGTAACAATACTGAAATTTCTCAAAACAAAAATTCTAAAATTGATAAACACATTTTTAGTCAAGAGCAAGAAGGCTATGAAATGAGTGACAAATTTATTGACTTAAAAACTAAAAGAAGTTCTTGTTATTTGGTAGGAACAAATCCCAATAAGACCATAAACCCCCAAAAAATAAATAGGCCTAACACTTGTGATGATTCTGTAGATATCATCCCAACCAGACTTCATCGAGGTAGACAAACTGATACTGTAAAAACTAAAATTTTTTCTAAAGATCCAGACTGTAACTCAGCAAAACAAATGTCTCCAGTTATTCAGAGAACAACTTGGGATTGTATATTAAGGGAGCAAAATAACGATTTGGTCAGGACTAAGACTAGGCCGAAGTCTAAATTGTTGACACTCCCAGACCAATTAACATCTAAAACTAACATACACATGCATAGTGAACAAGGTAAAGCAGATTTCATTTTTAAAGCAGGACAAAGTAATAAAAATGTTCAGTTTGTAAACCAGCAAGAAGCAGCTTGTTCTTCACATGGTAGAAAAGCAAATAAAAATGTTGAAACCAGACCAGTTATTTACAGTACTGATGCACATCATTCAACAAACCCAGGACTTAAACTACCTTCTCAACAAGATTTTACTAAGCAAACCTCTAATAATTGTTCATGTTCATTGAAAAATCCCATCTTAACTCTAGATATCTTGGTGAAAGAGCTCAGAGAGAAACTACAAAAACAAGGTAATGTATGTTTTACCAGTATTTATTTACCGTGCCCATGTATACGATTTTAGCAAAAAAAATTATACCGGCCAACGCAGAAAGTTATCAGGGATACGAAAAAAACAACAAAAACTCTCGGGAAATAAATTAAGGGAAATAAAGACCAATTTATCAAATTAAAGTTAGGTAAAAAATTCAGTGAGGAGTAGTCAGAAGTACTACGTTCGCGTATCAACAGTGTGCCGTACTATGTATTCGTATATATATAAATATAGCTATAAAGTCTCCAGTTAGGATAGATTTGGTTGTAATTTTATAAATTACTATATACCTATATTAAAATATACCTGTAAAGTCTTCAGGGTCAGGATAGATTTGGTTGTAATTTTATACAACATTACATTACCTGATTAGACGTCTACTTCTGTGGAGTAATACTTTTTGCCAGGTGACATCACGTGATCTTTATTCCAGCCTTACAAGTGTAGATTTGGTTAAACGTATAAAATTATAACCAAATATATGATGACTGGATACTTCATAGGTATATAAAATTAACCTTCCGTGGTAATAACAAACAATAATTACCAATATAGCTTCAGAACATGTTTTTGATTAGTTTTATAAGTATTGTAATGAGGGTGGGCAATGTGCATTTTTACCAGCATTATTAGCACCACATATGGGGGAATTAAAATTTTTCAAAATTATAAATTTTTTGGGCGAGAGTGAGAGTTGTAATAATTTTTTGTTTGTATCCCTGATGACTTTCTGCGTCGGCCGGTATAATTGTTTTTGCTAAAATCGTACACGTGGGCACGGTAAATAAATACCAATCGCTTGTATTTGTAATCTTGGCTCATGTTTGTAATGTTTGTTTTTTCATCACTATTTCTATTTTGCAACATTTAAGAGGCGTGTCCAATAAATCTGATCCAATCTTGTGGCTATTGCATCTACAACCATGTCAACTAGCTTGTATTTAGTATGAGAGCCAGCGAGCTGTCAATTTAAAAGTCAACTTATTTAAAAGCTGAGCTATGTTAACTGTACCAGTTATATTTATTTCTTGTGCTTGTTTTTATGGTTTGTCAAAATAAAAATTGTATGATTCTTTGAAATTTTGGTAAAGCTTGCAAAAATCTCTAAATATATTATTGATTTGTTTATTTGACAGAGCTGCAAAAAAAAATCCAATTTAAGTTGAATAAGGATTTCAAAGATGGTAAAAAAATGTTAAGTATGACCAAGACTTCAGACAAACTTCAGTTTCTTGTGTTAATCAAAACATTGATCATATGAGGCACTGAGAAGCCAAGGGAGATAAGTGACAGTTTTGTATTTTTGGGATTTAGTGCAGTTTCAGACAGTTAAAGTAACGGAAAATGTCATGGCATAAGGAAATAAATGAGTTTTCAAATGGAGCTGAGATGTAACAGTAAATATAATTTTATTTAATGTCTGTTACTAACTATTAATTTTTTATATAGGCTAATAACAGATCACAGACAATTTTGCTTTATTAATCACTCAAAGTTTCGAAGTTCTTTCCGAAATTATTTTTCAAGAGCTCAGTATTAACTAAACAATTATACAACATAATTTACAATTTATAAAATACATAACTATATATAAAACATAATAAAAATCAACAAATTATAAAACTCTTAATAAATATCCATTTACAAGTTAAAACTTTTTCTATCACAACAGATAGAATTGTAAATAGATATTTATTAAGAGTTTTATAATTGTTGATTTTTATTATGTTTTATATAAAGTTATGTGTTTTATAAATCGTAAATTGTGTTGTATAATTGTTTAATTAAAACTGAGCTCTTCAAAAGAAATTTCGGAAATAAATTCGAAATGTTGAGTATTTAAAAAAGCAAAATGGTCTGTGATCTGTCATTAGCCTGTATAAAAAAGTAAACATATTTACAATTAACTGCGGTTCATCAAATTTGTGAAATTATACGTTTATTGTAAAAATACTTGTTTGTAATAATTACCATTTGTCGAATTTTAGTACAAGTTTAAACTAAATGTAGTAGTTTAGTTATTCCTCTAAACTATTAACATTAGTTTAGCAAGATTTGTTTGCATTCTATGTTATTTAATATTCGCTTTAAGTTAAAATTCAAATCTATATTAATGTGATTTGAAATTTTGTAGGAAATGATGATGACTTGCAGCGTATAATTCTAGACATGGAAAATGCACTGTTAAATTTTCCTGTCATTTCAGATCAACAGAACGATGTTTATAATAAAGTACCTATACCAGGAGAATTTCAAAAAGAAATAGAAAAGGTAGATACATGTGCTTTGTAAATTAAGAAATATTGGTAATATTTAATTTTTATGGAGTATATAGTTCTCATAATAATTTATATATAATAAAAAAATTATACCTGACTGTGTAGAAGCTCCTAATGAATACAAAATGCAAATTTTGGCAGCAATACCCCAAAAATTAATAATTTAATCTATATTTTTAAAAGATGTTATGACTAGCTAATTCATAATCAACGCACAACCTTAAACTAGACTTGAAATTTGGAGGTGACCTCAGTTTGATAATGTATAGGCATTCTAAAAATAGATTTTGCAGAATTTTAATTTTATGGTGGTTTTGTTAAATTTTGTCTTAGAACAGCCTTAGATATTGAATCAGGTGAATGATCAGCTGTTATTTTAGTGAATTTAGTGAATGGCTATTGAATAAAAAACAGCTCTAGACTTCGATCACCTAAGCAATCAGTTGTTTTAAATTCGGTAAATAATTGAGGTTGAGTAAATAACTATCATTATTGTACAAATGGAAAATGTTCAGTTAAATGTAATGGTAAACTATACTTACTTTACTTTATCCAACGCCTGCCCTTGGTAACTCGACCATTTGGCATCGTGCAGACCAGTAGAGCTTGGAGAGTCTGGTTTTTGGGTCGCTATTGTATGCTTCGAGCTGTGGGCAGGCAGGAAGGTGGTCTCCATCCATCTTTCCTGTTTGGCACAAGGGGCACCGATCCGTGTCCGCCAGCCCAATGCGATGAAGGTGCGCCTGAAGGTAGTCGTGTCCCGTGGTTAGACGGAACAGCGCAACACTGATAGGTCGAGGCAGGTTTTTTGGAATGGGGTTGGTGCAAAGTTCTTGCCATCTCTTTCCAACAGCCAGGTTGTCTTGTGATTTTTTCAAGTACGTCTTAGCTGCTGCGTGGATCCTGGTGTAAGCAGAGCCTAGTGATATTTTGATTTGTGGCTGTGGTAGACGGCACCCACTCTTGGCGAGGTTGTCAGTTTTTTCGTTCCCTGTTGTGCCAACGTGGCTGGGAATCCACTGGAGCGCAATTCTGAAGCCTGCCTCTTGGCATAGTTGCATTTTTTCTCTACACGACACTGTCAAGGTACCGACATTACCGTGACAACACAATGGTAAACTATAAATCATGTCATAATTCTTATTATAGGCGATGGTACCTGTTGTTTTCAATCCTTGTCTTACATGTGTAATATACTACACATAATGCATAAGGCATACATAATACTACATAATGCAAAAGACAAAAGTATTCATGTTTGTTGTGTCATAGTGTTATATCTTGTATAAAACAAGGACAGATTTGCTAAAAATTAATTGAAAGTGTAGCTGATTGATAGATATAGAGATAAGCTTCTGAAAACTTATATTCGGGGTGTGTTGTATACTGTAGTTTTAATACTGTTAAGAATAAGAGTTAAATAAAAATAATAAAATAAATTTTGTAATTTTTGTTCACTTTCTAGAATTGCTATAGATTGGAAGTTACTAGACAAATTATTATTAAATTTACTGATTATCAAATATAGTATGATTTATAACAAATATGAGAGAACTGTGATGGAAGACGTTAAATACATTCTCTTTACGTATTCTAGATAAATAATAAGTAAAAAAATCATTTGTACATATGTTAGTTAGTATGTTACACTGCCGATACAGTGCAATCTCAGCAGTCTGAACTAATTGCTCCAGGTGGTTGTTCGGATTACAGAGAGTACCTATGTGCTTTAGGAAAAAATGCTAAAAAGAAAAAATGCATATCATATTCAATGATATGAATGCGCATAAATATTTTCATTTAGTTGTTTTACATATTTTTCTTATTTTCAATTACATAAAAATGTATTTTACTCCAAATTTTATTGACAGTTAAAAAAAAATCAGTAATTTTTTTAGCTGACACTTCTGCAGAAACATTTTCAATGCTTCATTTCTCAGTCATTTTAAGAGGAGGATGCTACAATATACAGTTTTCTGTTGTCCACTTTAAACAGCGATTCTTAATGTTTCATTGGTTCATCAACTTGTTTTTATTTCATCTTCTTCATTGGTAGATACTTCTCTGTATGATTTCCTCATTAGTTATAAATGTGATTTCATTCTCCTCATGATCTTCAATCCATTCATCGACATTTGTATCATTCACTGAAGCATCAGGGTTTATACTCTTAATCAATGTCGAAATCGTCTATCGGCTGACATTACCAGTCTGTTTTATGTTGTCTGTTGATAGTACCAGGGCCGGTTCTAGTCGTTTGTCTAGCGTAAGCGAACAATATTCCGGCGCCCCCCCCACCACAAAAACCTGTAAGGTTATAAGGATTCTCTCTGGATACATAAAAAATACGAGTAAATTTAAATGCTTAACACGTTCGCTACCGAACGTCACACTCCAGTACCTGTAGACAGCCCTGGGCTGGAGGTTCTGGAACACTCGGTAGTGAAGGTGTTAACTGACAACATATCACTGTGTATAGTATACTATGTTAACACGTTCGCTACCGAGCGTCGCAGTCCAGTACCTGTAGATAGCCCTGGTAGTAGGTAGCTGGAGGTTCTGGGACACTCGGTAGCGAAGGTGTTAAGGAATAAGGGTTGAAACTTAAATAGTAGGGTTAAATTAACACATGCTTGCCCTTATTTATTGAATGTATTATTAAAAAATTTAAAAACCAATACAAATTGAAAGTGAAAAAAGTGTGAACAAATCAATAAATACAGCACAAGTCAGCTTTAAGGAAATTCGACAATTTATTTACTTGTAAAATAAATACAAACTTAAGAATTTTACACGTAACACTAAAAACACACTAAAAAGAGATTTTCCTTGCTTTCATTTTGGCAAATTCGTTGAGAATGAAGTCAGTGTCCATTTGGTTTAATAAATCATTCTCAATGGCCATTGTTGCCAGTCCACTCAAACGTTCCTGACAAATGGTTGATCTGAGATAAGTCTTTATAAGTTTCAACTTAGAAAAACATCTTTCACCACTTGCCACTGAGACGGGGAGCGTCAGAAGGATTCTTAGAGAAACAAAAACATTAGGGAATGTATCCATATAATCATTGTTTGTTATATACGACAAGGCCGTACTTGGAGAACTTCCGGGTAGCAGCATTGGCGCAAAAATGTCTAGCTCGTCGAACAGTTCACCTCCGTTTATGTCACAATCTTCTCCCTTACTCAAAACACTATGAAGTTGTATGCAGGCATCTTTCAAAGTTTTCTTATCCCATGTCTGAAGATTCTTAATGTCATACAGAAAACTAAAACTCTTGCTGTGATTCTCCATGAGTTCAAACCTCTCTTTAAGCGAGTTGATAGCTGTATCAAGCACTACAAAGAAAAATTTCACTTTGAATGATGCCAGTCCAGCCTGAATCGGTTCATCCTCACTCTCATAGGAAAATTGCCTTTTTGTTTTCCTGGGACGAACTTCGGTTTCTTTTTCAAATTCAACAGAAACACCAATTTTGTCTGCCAGTTCTGTAGCATCTATGATATTGCTATTGAGACCTTCATCAGATCTCATATTTTCCAAAAATGTTTGAACACTTTTCACGAGATCCATTGAAGTTAGCAAAGTAGATGAGACTTTTTGTATGGTCTTACTCACCATGTTTATTTTAAAAAGGATATTATACCACGTTACCAGGCAACACAAAAACTTGAAAGTTTGAAGTTTTCTTAGTATTCCTACAGCAGAGTTCCTACTAAAAGCATCCAGCTTTTGGTCTTGAGAGGCTTCATACAAAGCATCGTATATTTCCTCAATGTGATATCTAAGAGGCACTAATGCTTCAATCCTACTCTCCCACCGAGTATTGCTGAGGGGTTTCACTGTTAGAGTGGATACGTGTTTTGTCAAAATACTCCACCTGTGAGTTGAACTAGAAAAAAAGTTGAAAATTTCTTGAATCGTACTAAAACAATCAACTGCAATAGGGCAAGAGAGAGCAGCATCGTTAACCACTAGATTCATAGAATGATTTCCACATGGCACGAAAAATGCCCTAGAATTCAAATCAAGTACTCTTTTCTGGACTCCAACATGCTTTCCTCTCATGTTGGAGCCATTATCATATCCCTGGCCCCTCATGTTTTTTAACGGGATGTTCCGTGTAGATAACTCACTGAGTAACACTTCTGTGAGACCTTCACCCGATGAATCTTTGATGGGCAGAAAGCCTAAAAAATGTTCTTTTATTGACACTTCCTTATTTTTTACACATGTAACAAATCTCACCACCATTGTCATTTGTTCTGTGTGGCTAATATCGGGTGTACAGTCCAGTATTATAGCATAATATGTTGCTTCTTTTAGGTCACTTACGATTCGGTCTTGGATCTTAGTGGACAAGAGATAGATAAACTCATTTTGTATTTGTTTGCTCAAATAGTGAACGTTTGTCTCTTCAGAAGTAACTCTTCTTACATGTTCAGCCATGACAACATCGAATTTGGAAATATACTCTACAAGTTTCAAAAAGTTACCATTGTTACGCTCAAAAAGAGACTCTTTTGTCCCTCGAAAAGCCAACCCCTGAGATCCTAAAAATTGGACCACACACAGTAAACGTTTCAAAACTTGGTTCCAATGTTCTGTTTCAGCCCGAATGGTTCTCTCATTTTCTTTGTCAATCGTTCTATCCAAACGTAATCGCGTGGACAGTTCACGCCAAGATTGACAATGTTGTATGTGGGTAGAAGATTTCTCATGACTGGTCAAAATCTTTGTTAAGTTTTGCCAGTCAGAATATCCTTGGTCTCCTGCAAGAGATGAATTCACATTACCAAAGACTTTGCAGGCAAAGCAAAATACTGCGTTTTTTTGTACTGAATACATCAACCAATTCCTGTGGACTTGTTCCTTATTGCAAAGTTTTCTAGTGAAATGAAGTGAAGAGAATTTTCTACCTTTAGCATCAATGGGAAAGTCGATGTTAGTAACTTGCACAGGTCCACGCTCAACAAGAAGTTTTCGTATCTCATCCGTGATTTTGAGCGGCCACTCTCCACAGTCCATCGATAGTAGCGGTGACGTGTCTCCAGGCAGCTTTTGATCCTACAATACAAATCAAACTCTAAATTTTTGTATTGTCACATGTAAAAGTTAATTTTAAAATCTGAATACGAGAAAAATATTTATGTAAGTTTGAATGGCAAAAGATTAAAATTAAAGAATTGAAACTGAGCCGTTCAGTTGCAGAAACTCCTGCGATCAATTGTTGTTAGAGAAAGTGCGCTAACCAAAGGTGCAATTTGAGTGCAGACTTTTCCTACGGTACGGCCCTTTGCATTCTCTGTATTTAATTTTGTTTCTTAATATCATAAAATATATTTTTCTAATTTTAATTACAATATGCGTAACCGTAACATAATAGCTTCTAAAATTCAAAGGCCTAAGCTTATACAAGCCAAATAACATGAGTTCTTTATCATAAAAATAAAGAAAAATTATCATTTAATAGGCTACCCATTGTTATTGGCCTACAGGCCCAAATCGTGTTTATTTAAATTTAAGCATAGTTTATATCTTAGGCACAATTTATTGTGATGTAAATTAAATTAACTTACAGTTTCATTTGTTTGGTGGCTTGTCGATGGAGTAGTTACTGCCTCCAATATTGGCAATTCATCTTTTTCGATATTGGTTTTTGTAGCAGTGTCGTCCTCGTCCAACTTCGTGACCGAAAAAAACTTCTGTAGTGCGTTCGATTGCATTTTGTCTTCTTTTGCATGCTGCAATTTTCTTTTGCCGTTGAATGACCCAGAGGGCTTTTTACTACTACCGGCACTAATACTAGACATGACTTGTTTAGTTGAGGTTCTTCACTGACGCACTAGTTTGCGAATGGTACTCAGGAGTTTAGATTGGTTAACGGAGGGGCGCCCGATGGTCGAGTCCAAGTAGATGACGGAGGGGCGCCCAACGAACGAGTCCATTTGAGAATAACAATAAACACAGTAGTGGGAGTATGCATAAGCGAATAGGGACCTTACGATATACCCTTACTCGCTTACTCCTACCATTTGGCGGAGTAAATAAATCAACTCTCAACCTCTAGTCACCTTTTCTATAGTGAAGATTGGAGAACGCGTAGGCGCCCCCTTTTGCCCTGCGCCCTACGCGGCCGCGTACTTTGCGTACCCCTTAAACCGGCCCTGGATAGTACTTAATGGATGTTCTCTCTCCCCAACAATGTATTTCACAAATGACTTATGGTCTTTAACTGAATACCCTCCCAAGCTGGAGCTATGAATAACACAATACCTTTGACAATAAAATTTTTTAAAGTTGTAACGATTTCTTGTTTTTGAGCAACTATATGGGACAGTAGAGTTGAACGGTAATGGAGCTTGGTTTTTTGGATCACATTCTGGTCCATTGGTTGTAGGGAGAAGCACAGTTAGGTGGAAAAACATCACAGTTATTTTCCCATTATCGCTCACCAAATCAAATGCATCTGGAAGGGCAGTCATCTAAAAAGAGAATGGCTTTTTGTTCCAGATTTTTGGATTCCAAATGCTTTTTCACTGACTGTACAAATTCATCATGAGACTATTCCTTAAAAAAAGTAAGTGTTGATCCAAGCTTTTACCTGACTTGTATAAAAAACAGGCAGTTCAAATTTTTCTGAAATGATGAGGCTTTTTTTATTTTCCGATCACAAGCATCTGAAGTTTATGAGTTCCTGTTGCATTGGCCTAATGTTATTTGCTCTTTAGATATTTTTTGACCAGTGGCATGAGCTTTTTGTTTATGAACAAACGTCTTTTATGGCAGAAGTCTCCAGATAAGACCACTCTCGTCTGCATTGTAAATCTGCTCAGGAACAAGATTTTGAGCTGTGATTGTTTCATGAAATTTCTACTTAAATGGCTCTACTGGAACACTTTCATTTGATAATTTTTCTCCAGTTGTGGTAATTTAACGAAAACCATGTCTTTTTAAAAAAAATTTGTCAAGCCAGCCAGCCATCAATCACTTTGAATTCAGTTACATTGGGATAGATTTTTGTGTGGAAAATTTTGACTTTTTCCTTTAAAAACAGGCCTGAAAGTGGAGTGTGTCCCAAATGTGCCTGTAAAAACCATCCATAAATAGTGTCATCAAGAAGTGGATAACTACTTGGTGGATTGTCTGTCTTATCTGTACCTTCTTTAGAAGCTGATGCATACGAAAGAATTTTTGCACGATTTTTTTTCATATCAGTGATTGTCGACTTATGTACATTAAACTAAGGGCTAGATTAGAAGTTTCTCCCTTTTCAAGGCATAATAAGATGGTGCAGTTGTCATTCAAAAACAGAGTTTTATGTTTTTTTTCACTTTTTTTAACATGCCACTATTCACTTGAAAAGTCAACTCGGACTATAACTAACCCTCAGTAATAAAAAAAGTAAGTTCTACTATAGAGTCAGTTACGGTCTAAGTTGACAATGAACACTTCTCTTGAAATGGGAATCCACAATAATCAAAAAAGGCAAATAAAAAATACTATAGGCAAGTGTAACATAGTAACATATGTACATTTTTAGTTATTTAAATTACATATAACCAGAAAATGCTGACAGTGAATTAGTTCAGCAAAAAGCTTTGTAAATTTGTTTTATCAAACACACACACACACACAAACAACACACACATTTATCATGTTAAAGGTAATGTTAGATTAATTTACCATATGCTCATTACTGATATACTAATATAATTTATTAGTAGAGACATTTTTACCTCAAACCAGAATTTCCTTTGCAAAAAAAGTGACAGAGTAAATGTGAAGAGAACACAGCATGAAATAAAATGAATAACACATGTATATTGAAAATTAAGGTGGTTTCTTCAATTTTGTCATAGAACATGTGAATCTATTGAATTTGTCATAAATCTATTGAATCATGTGAATGATCAGCTGATTCAAATTTGGTGAATAGCTATTGAATAAAAAACAGCAGTAGGCTTTGATCATATTTTACATAAAAGTGAATATTGAAATAATATAAACATATCTAGTAAATACATGTAAAACTAAATACACACACACACACATATGCCAGGCTATCACAACACTACACAGTATTTTGTTTTTGTAACTTCCTGCCTTTCTAACTGACACTCTAGATTTTAGTTTTACTATTATTTATTCTTTTATAAAAACCACAATTGCCAATTACTGGGTTTGGCCTCCTGGGGACACACACACCTCCTGGGGACTTGTTCTTCCAGTAATACTTCTAGTACTTTTAGTTTTACATCTTGGAAGTTTTTGTGTCTGTTGGAATTTGTTTAATTGTTGCTCTTATAATTATATGAGTTTTTTTATATTTCCTCAGAAAATATCTACGCTCATTTTATCTTTTGTTATAACCTTGAAAGTAATTTGAAGATTTATTCCTCTAATATTCATTATAAACAAGAACAATGCCAATGACCATCCCCTGCTAATTATAGAAATGAGCTAATTTTTTATCTCTGTTAAATGTGTAAAATTGTTCTCTTTCCTCCCTGATCAAATCAAGTAATTTTCTAAGTCTTTCTTCTTTAATATCATTCACAAGAGTTCAGTGAGAAAATATCACAGAAACACATGTATAGTTTACATTTACAAAACACTATTGCCACAAAATTTTTATACAAAAAGACACTTATGAGCGAATCAGTCATAATTTCCATTGGTTGTTCACTACAACATTGAGAGTCGAACTTAAACTATGGTACTGCTACAGAGCTTTTAAGTATAATTACTCAAACAAGTAGAAAAAAATCTAGAATGACAGTTTTTATAAAGGAATAAGTATACTTGCAGTCTAATCAATGAGTTCAATGGTTGGTTAAATATCTTCAAAGAATAAATGTCATAAATTGAGATAAACATATTTTGATAATGCTACAGGATTTGAGCTTTAACGAAAAAAGTATAATAAAAAATACTACAGTGAAACCTGTTTAAGCCGGAATCCATTGGGTCCGGCATTTTTTTCCGTCTAAGACAGGTTTCCGGCTTATACAGTAGTAGTGTACTGTATGATGGTAACATCACGAAACGTTTGCCAAGTCTATTTTTAGGGTTAGAGGTGAGGGTAGGCCTTGGGGATTTTTAGCTATAAGACTATTATTTCTACTGATCAGCTGTATGGCGCTGTACCAACACCACATAGATAACGGACAATTAATTGTCATCGTGTCTACATTTGTTCTAATACAGTATTTAACTTAATTATTTATTTCCGATTAAGTACTGACTGTTTATTTCCTACAGAGATAACACTTCAACATATAAAGCAAGTGTATTTAAATCACAAGAAAACTATCACATTTTAACGTCTAAATAAACGTCATTCAACAGTAATATCGGTTATCTTGATTGCCTAATGACAGCCCGTAGCCTGTGCCCTGTGACGTCACAACTCGCAAACCTTGTTTTCTAGATGGTGTTGGCTATGCACACTACAAAAAATGTTAAAACCTACATTACATAATAAAAATCTTACCTTTTAATGCAACATCCTTTTATCCTTCTCCACAAAACATTTTTAATAGAAAACTATAAAACTAAAACCTTCTTACACTTGTCAACAAAATTTATGAATTAATGATGCAATTTATTAAAAACTATATTTTTTGTCTTACTGTATTTAGGCTAAATACTGTATATAGTAGGCTTACGTAAAAATAAAAGAAAATCAATTAAACTTGAAAAAATCTAGCACTGATTTTTGTTTTAAAAGGTTAGTTTTACTTGCTTGTGTTTCAGTTATTGTTTTTAGTTATAACAAATGGTGACGCATTTCAGGGCTGTTAATACTTACCGCGAAATCTTCTAACTCACAAATTTTCATTAAAGCCTCGCCAAATGTTTTTATTTTGTTTTCTACGACTGATCCGTCTTCAATTTCTTCTATTTGCGCATGTTTTTTGCCTTTTAGAATGAAGCGGTCTCGCGCCTTTCAATATGTCAATCAATATGACATCAATATGTCTGGCCTTGGATGTTTGTAAACCAATCATTGCGTTATCTGGGACGAAACGAGTGCTGATACATAGCCTATCGTAAATTATGGATGTTTGTATACCATTGCATTTTTTTGTTATGGTAAAAAAATATATTATAAACCGTATTTTATCTAAACGGAAGTCATTGGAACTTTATATTTTACACCATGTATATGATCAGATTTTCCGGCTTATTTAGAACTAAGACTTAGTAAATACATATCACTCATCCTTTTGCTTATTCCGCTTCCGCGTTAGACAGTTTCCAGCTTATGAAGGTTATTAACCAGGTAAATTAAATAGGCGACAGTCGGGACTTTTAAAGTTTTCTGCGATAGACGGGATTCCACCTAACACAGGGTCCGTCTAAGACAGGTTTCACTGTATATGTCTTTTAATCAATATTTTATTTTAAATCTTTTTAAAAATTCATGTTGGTTTGTGTATGCTTCAAAAGTTCAAAAAGTTCTGCGACGATTGATCTCAAATTTTACAATGACATGCTGCCTGCTTCTAAGATGGTTTTTATCTATTTTACGCATCAGTAACATACCGACGACCATGAGAAAACAGCGTTTTTAACCTACAGCTATGTACCAGTGACTGCCATGCGGCACGAGTGATTGGGACACTCGCCATACTTATTTTTTCTCTCTATATAAAAATTTCAAGTTGATTTGTGTACTCTTTAAAAACTTAAAATATTTTACATCGTTTGAGCTCAAATTTTGACATGACACAACCCGCTTCAAAGATTGTTTTTATCTATTTTTTCTGTTAGGAATATACCTGGAACTGTCAGGAAATAGCTTTATTAATGGTCAGCTGTGTACCAGCAACCGTGCCATCTGTCGCGCAAGCGAACAGATCACTCACCATACCAGCTAACGACAACTACAGTCACATGTGAGACATTACCTATTCCCACTAACATTGTAACAACAATAAATGTGTCCACTTGCATTCTATTCAGATTATTATACAATCTAAATTAAATATTCACTTAAATCAAGGTATTTTTGTGTGATTATATTGTGATCAAGCTGTGCCATTTACCAAGTAGTAAGTACAGACTATTTGGAAATGCCAGCATCCACCAGCGCTGCAATTGCTTTATTTGATGTGGATTTGCCCCGTAAACAGAGGTACAACATCTATGATCTCCAATCCTATGTCCAATCTAGCATTTTTAAATTAACACATGAACATAAGGGCCTTCATGATTGAATAATGCAAATGATAGAGTTAGGGGGGGGGGACTTCTTCTCCAGGAGATACTAGGATATCATTTCTTTTCAAATTGACTCTGGCAACGGTTCTTTTAAAAAATGACATGGCCTTAGCCTCTTAAGTATTGCAGTATTAAAGTCAGGTTCTATTTAATATGTGCTTTATTTATGTTCCCCATTTCTTATCCAAACATCCACAATGCCCTACAGCAAATCACGACAGGATAGAGTTGATAATATTATAAATTAAAAATAGCACATAAAATTTTATAATTTTAAGTTTGTATTTGTTTAGAAATTTGATATCAAATCCTGCAAGAGTATTGAAGAGCTTCATTTAAAATTGGAAGAGAGCTGTCAGTTTTTGCAAGATGTTTATGAACAATTGCGTGAAGCAGGGAAGAAACACCGAGAAGAGAAAGAAAAGCTTGCACTGTGAGTATTTTAAAACTAAAGTTCATCCATTAGTTACTAATAAAAATATCTAAATTGTTGTCAACAGTGTTAATTTAAATTAATTTTTGTACAATTAAAATAGTTTTAATTTCAGCACTGAAATCA
Source organism: Prosapia bicincta (assembly GCA_036971475.1). NCBI lineage: Eukaryota > Metazoa > Arthropoda > Insecta > Hemiptera > Cercopidae > Prosapia > Prosapia bicincta. The sequence goes on along the minus strand of JBAIZL010000005.1, from coordinate 241,917,325 downwards.
TTCATTTATGCCTACAAAGACTTTTCTAAAGAAAATAAATTAATGGCATTGATATTTTCATTGTACTCTACAATTCATGGTGGAGAACCTAAAATGTATAGGGTTTTTTACTTTAAATAAGAGACAAGTTTGTAAACTGAGCACAAAAAGAAATATGTTGGAGTGCAAGAGCATTTTACTGTAATCCTAATTAAACATGGGAACCTCTTACATTCAGTGTTGCCTACACAGACATGACTAAGAGACAGTGACAAGCTAATGTAGTGTGATGAGGCTAATGAAGCAGTGCTTCAGAAGGAGGCTTTGAATAATTATTTGGTACTTGCAATTATTATCAATAGGTACAGGTAGGAGTAGTAGTTCAAAAAATTTGCCAGTGCACTCTAAACACATCAGACGCTCATTGCAATCCCTGTCAGTCAGAGAAATATGGGTTGCGAGTTTCGTCTGAAGCTGAATACAGTAGAGCCTCGATAATTCAAGGTAGATGGGGCCGAGACCCCTCGGTTACCGATAACTCGGATTACACGGAAGTACGTTCCTGTGCATTAGAAAAAATAGGAGTTTTAATGAACCCTAAGACTATATTAAAAAATGCACTAAATAAGTTTATTATAGAACTATATGAGCATTTCTTGGAAGCCCGACTTATTTTTTTGCATACTGTATGGCTATAAACATTTCTTGGAAGTCCGGCTAATTTCCTTTGCATACCGTATTGATATAAAGATATTTTGGTATAAAGATAAATCTATTGATCACTTATAAGCCAACTTTTATATCATGACATCAGTTGTTAAATGTAAAGGTACATTAAAATTTAACAATATAAAATAATTCTACAAAGCATTTAACAAATATTTATTTAATCCAATTGTTATAAAAATCACTTGAGACATCCACTTTTTTATCTTCTGTCTTAAGAAACACGGCAGTTTACAGATCCAGTTTTATGCTGTTCCTAAAATGAGTAAAATATTTATGTCAACATTGTATTAATGTTGCTTGTTGTAATCATCTTGAGTTCACTGATTAAACTATACAAGTTTGAATTATACTTGACATGTTTTGAAACAATTGTTCTTTTTACAAAACAAAATCTCTACTGGCAGTGTCGCGCTAGGTACAAAGGTTGTCGGGATGAGATTTATGAGTGTAAAGGGGGTGGGTAAAGTGGGTTGTGTGCTATCTAATGGAACAGGGTGTTGGCGTCAAAATGTGTGTGGTCCTTTAATATGTTTTCTTTATCTGTTTATATCTCGTATTTTTTTTAAGTTGTTATTTTTTTACTTTGTTTTATTATGTGGAGAATGTTTAAATTAGTATGTATGTCCGTGTGTGTGTTGCATAGCTGGATTTTGGGTTTGTTTGGTTACTTTGGGTAGTGTGTTCTTCGAAGCTTTGTATAGAATGACTTACCAGTTTGGCCGATATAATAGCTGGGACACTTGTTACAAGTTAATTTGTAAATACCAGATAGATTGTATTTGTCTGTTTGTTTTTGAAAGGGTTGTATGTGCTGTCTTAAAATGTTTGTTGTTTTGTAAGATATTTGATAATGAAGTTTTTTGAATGTGGAAGCTATTTTGTGTGTGTTTTTGTTGTGGTATGTGAGGGATATGTATTTGTTGTTTCTTGTACAATGCAATAAAATACATCGCTAAACAAAACGGCTACTAACTTACACTCATAGACATACATATGAAAATTAAACATAAACAACATCATCAAACGACCACGCTGACAAACCACACAAAAAACAACAAATACACAGGGTCCATCTCAGCCTTTGTAGACGATCTTCCAATTCTAACACAGAATCCCAGTGTCAGAAACTTTTAAACAAAGTATGTAAGTTTTGTATATGGACTGACAAGACTGATGGCATAACCAAGTAAATGCCAGTGTCTATGTTCATATACCTCTTACGATTTAGAACTCTCAAAAAAAAGACAAAGTGCTGTCATTGCAGCCGAAACAGTGCCTTTTAAATTTCTTGGTAGAAAGATAGGTTCACCATCCTTAGAGGGAATTGTCTATAATTTCCTCAACGACCTCAATAAGGTAGACCAACAGTCAATAAGGTAATGTTAAAAAGGTTTGAATACACAACTAACATCGTGCCTGACTTGGCCTTTCTTTATATATATATATACCATTGCTAAGACCCTCCTGGTAAAGTTAGATGCAAATGTTAAAAAACTGTTGAAGTTATGGCTAGGACTGGCACATCCGGCTGATTCCTCAACTCTATTTAGGGATCACAATAGTTTTGGGATGAAGTTAGAAACATCATCAGAACTTAAACACCTAAGAGTTACCAAACTGCATGTTTTGGGAAAATTCCAGGACGAAGCAGTTACATCATTTGCACAAAAGATAAATGTGCCACAGAGATTAAATTGAAACTTCAATTCCATAAACATTTTATGGTAGGTGCATAAGTAAATAGTTTCGGGTTGGATTTGAGAAAGGCAATAGAAAATCGAGATATTATAAAATCTTTTCTACATCAAGATGATGTGACAGTTATAGATTCTATACAATGAGCTTAGAAATGCAGAGTGAGTGTTTAACCATAGTCAGGTTTTGAATCTCGTTAGCTCTGAAGAGGCTTACCTTAATACATGACTGGTTGCCAGCCCTATTGAACTTTTACCTTAATGCCTTCAAGATGATCCTCCCAGATCAGATTAACTTAGTAAGGTGGGAAAAGCCTCTGAAAAATCTTGTCATATTTGTGGTGAGACAATAGATACTGCCAGGCACATACTGGTAGGATGTAAGGTGCTTCATGTCTCCATGATAGAGTCTTTGAATCATGTAAGTCTCTTGGTAGCTAGACCCCAAAAGGGATTGACCACAAGCAGAAGAGAAATCTGCTTTGTAAAAGCACGCTCAACTTTAAACTCTAAGAGCAAGTCCTACTCAATCCTAGGTCCTGGGCCTAATTGGACTGTTTTAATGGATACATATGAAAAGCACTATAAAATTTGATGTTCCGTTGCACATATAAAATTTGAAAAGCACTATGTTGATGTTCCGTCATATATCCCTTTTTTCTAGAAAAATTACACATATAATCCTGGTAGAACTAACAGTACCATGGGAAACAAACATACCTGAAGACAACACAATCAAAATGAATACATATTATGACCTAATAAATGAACTAACCAAAAATGACTATATGGTTATTTATAAGCGGTAGAAGTGGAGGCAAGAGGTATACCAGCAAAATCTCTACAACCTATTAAAAGACCTTGGCCTGTGGAGAACTGCAGTAAGTTCTATTTTAGAACAAGTACCTTTTTTAAAGCTGCATTAGCAGGCATCTATAAAATTTGGTTAGATAGAGAGGGTAACATAAGTAGTAAAGATGAGTGTTGGTGATCATCACAAAAAGGCCTCTTACACATACAGCCCGAAATCACAAGTCCCGGGCTACTCAGGGTTACTCCCTATGCCACACGATGGACCCGGTACCCGCATGGTGAATCCATGGAATGCTAAGAAGTTCATCTCTCTCTACTATAGGGTACTGGAACAAGCAGAGTGCAACAGGATCGAATAGAATTGTATATTTACTAATGTTTTTCGTTTTGCTCCAGATCTCAGATTTAACTCTCCCTATGCTAAGTATCTCGACTTATAACTTTGACTCAGTTTTACTCTTGGATACAAATAACAAATATATAAATACAGTCAAACTTTTTTTATAACGAACTTCGAAATAACGAAATCCTTTAAGTAACTAATTTTTATGTCATCCCTTGACATTTTAGAAATTACTATTTTAATTTGCCTGTATGTTAATTTCGAACTTCTCAAAAACAAAATATTTTCTCCAACTAAAAAAAGAAATGTTGTGCTGCACCTGCAGCTCACAAAGGTATTTCCAGGAAATTGTGTGTATTTAGTATGAAGTTCAGTGAAACCATGGGGTTGTCAGGTAGTAGGCAATACGTGTTTTTTAACACCAGATACAGAACTGTACTGTTGTTTACTTCCTGGCCTCAGGAAGACACATTTAATATTTAGCAGACTAAATATTAGTAAAAAATGTATTAGAAGAATTCTGTATTTATAGCTATGTATTTTTTCCTTTTCCCAGCATTGGGAAGAGACTCCTTCCCAGTAATTTAGCTAGTTCAGTTCCTCCATTCCATTTGTGCCATGAGTTTGTACAGCTTTGACAAAATGTCAAAAAGAAGGTGTTAAGTGTTGAAGAAAAATTGAACTTTATAAAATAGGTTGATAAAGGTGTAAAGAAGTTGGATGTTTAAAAAAAATTAGGTATATCTCAGAGTTTGTTATCGACTATACTACAAAATCGGGATCAGATTTTAAAACAAAGTGGTGCTTATGATTTACAAAGGAAAAAATTAAACTGTGTATGTATGATGATGTCGATAATGCTATGATAAAATGGATTACTGTGATGTGTAAGAAAAATCTCCCATTATCATGGACACTAAATAAAGAAAAAGCTTTGGAATTTGCTTCGTCATTAGGACACAGTGACTTTCATGCAAGTAATGGTTGGATAGACAAATTTTAAAAATGGCATACCATGGTTTAAAATGTCATTTCGAGATGAAGCGCAAGTGTTGATATGGGTAATTATCAATTTTTCAAGGAAAATGTGTTAACAAAATTTTAAATGATTATGCACCGAAGGACATATTCAGTGCTGATGAATTCAAACTGTTAAATGCTGCTATTTTATGTGTGTAACAATGGTTGGAACTATTTAAAATACAGTGAAACCTGTTTAAGCCGGAATCTATTGGGACCGGCATTTTTTTCCATCTAAGACAGGTTTCCGGCTTATACAGTAGTAGTGTACTGTATGATGGTAACATCACGAAACGTTTGTGGAGTCTCTTTTTAGCGTTGGGGTGAGGTAGGCCGTGAGGATTCTTAGGTATAAGATTATTATTTCTACTTATCAGCTGTATGGCGCTGTACCAACACCACATAGATAACGGACAATTAATTGTCATCTTGTCTACATTTGTTCTAATACCGTATTTAATTTAATTATTTATTTCCGATTAAGTACTGACTGTTTATTTCCTACAGAGATAACACTTCAACATATAAAGCGAGTGTATTTAAATCACAAGAAAACTATCACATTTTAACGTCTAAATAAACGTCATTCAACAGTAATATCGGTTATCTTGATTGCCTAATGACAGCCCGTAGCCTGTGCCCTGTGACGTCACAACTCGCAAACCTTGTTTTCTAGGTGGTGTTGGCTATGCACACTACAGAAAATGTTAAAACCTACATTACATAATAAAAATCTTACTTTTTAATGCAGCATCCTTTTATCCTTATCCACAAAACATTTTTAATAGAAAACTATAAAACTAAAACCTTCTTACACTTGTCAACAAAATTTATGAATTAATGATGCAATTTATTAATAACTATATTTTTCCTCTTACTGTATTTAGGCTAAATACTGTACATTAAAAAAAAACAATTAGGCTTGAAAAAATCTAGCATTGACTTTTGTTTTAAAAGGTTAGTTTTACTTGCTTGTGTTTCAGTTATTGTTTTTAGTTATAACAAATGGTGACGCATTTCCGAGCTGTTAATACGTACCGCGAAATCTTCTAACTCACAAATTTTCATTAAAGCCTCGCCAAATGTTTTTATTTTGTTTTCTACGACTGGTCCGTCTTCAATTTCTTCTTTTTCTTCTATTTGCGCATGTTTTTTGCCTTTTAGAATGAAGTGGTCTCTCACCTTTCAATATGTCAATCAATATGACATCAATATGTCTGGCCGTGGATGTTTGTAAACCATTCATTGCGTTATCTTGAAGGAAACGAGTGCTGACACATAGCCTATCGTAAATTATGGATGTTTGTATACCATTGCGTTATCTTGTGCATATCAGCAATCCTTAACGTTGTTACAGAGTTCTCAGAAATAAATACGATCCATTACAATTACTGTAAGCAGACCTATCTGTGAATTTTGTTATGGTAAAAAAATATATTATAAACAGTATTTTATCTAAACGGAAGTCATTGTAACTTTATATTTTACAGCATGTATATGATCAGATTTTCTGGCTTATGCAGAACTAAGACGTAGAAATACGTATCACTCATCCTTTTGCTTATTCCGCTTCCGTGTTAGACAGTTTCCGGCTTATGAAGGTTATTAACCAGGTAAATTAAATAGGCGACAGTCGGGACTTTTAAAGTTTTCCGCGATAGACGGGATTCCGTCTAACACAGGGTCCGTATAAGACAGGTTTCACTATATATATTTTGTTTTATCAAGCTATTGAAAACCATAAAAGAGAACTTATTTTTTTAAAATCAGTTTTTATTTCAGTAATTGATGAATTTCTTGAACTGTATAAGGCAGGTTTAACAATCTTAACATATCCGAATTAATTTACAAACAATTCTTGGATGCTTCTGGCTGTCATCACTGCCTAAAACTTTTTCAAGTATCATATCACTTGTACTGAAGAATATACAAACTTGAGGTGGCAAGAAGAAGTAACAAAGTTTAAGGAAGATGTTCTGAAACAGAATAACAAATAGCAATTTAAACCACTAATGTCAATTTCTATTTAAATATTTAGTTTAGTACTTAGTAAGATTTTGGTTTAAATTACATAAACCTAATTTACAACAACTATAGCCTAATAATAGTAAGGTGTATTTATAGATAGTATGGGAAAATCAAATCTTTTATAAATAAATGTTGATAATATATTACTGAAGAAGGTTTAATGAGCATAGTTGAAATGTCACCTTATAAAATCTAAACGGCACTGTTGGGAGTCCCAAGCAATGTTCAGTCAGGAACTTGCATGGTGAATGTTAAAGCTGTTATTTAGCAACCTGAATTTTAGAATAGAAGAGGAGAAATAATCAAATTTCCAGAGGATCACTAACTTTTAATTAAGTATTGTGAGATTTAATTAAACCAAGGAAGAATATAATTAATTTTAAAAAAGCTGTGGGTACCCTTGAAACTAAATACAATTTGAAAATAGCTGTCAAACCTTATGGTATCTGTAACAAGGTCATCTCATAGATTAGATTAGAAGATTGAAGAATAAAGTTGTATCCAAGTTTAAAACTAGTTTGTATTTAACCCTAGATTCGTAATGATATTTTATAGTGACACTATTCGTAAACATTCGTCTGAGAGACTACCATAATAAAAAAAATGTTTAAAAGACATTAGAAATATTTTTTTTATTTTTACTTTGACACAATAATTAAAGGAAAGTACTCACATACACATTTGATAGTTTTTTAGTCTTAAATGCTGTTTTCTGAACAGTCTGTGCACAGCAGTCCACTGTGTTCCATACACATGTGCTTCTTGCAGCTGAAGCATACGTACTGCGTCATTCTTCGTTTTTTTTTTAAGGGCAAAATGCACAAATTTTTCGTTTTGGTGTTTCCTGCGGTTTACAGTCTTTAACTGGAATGGACGAACCCAGTATTTCAATGATTTTAACTTTAAGTTTTTGGTGCAAAGTTGGTACTTGTAGCCTCTCCTCCAGCCAAGGTTTTATCAGCTCTTCACTGAGAAGCTTCGCAAACTCTCTCTTTGTTACGGGTTTCTTGTTTTCTTGGATAAGACGATGGGTGTAAATAACAAAAGCATTCACTCAAATGCTATTGAGCATCCCTAAGAAAAAGCAGAACGGCCATGTCTGAGTTTTGCGGCTTGTTGACATGTTAGATGTCATTTCATCGAAAGAATCGACTGCTCCTTTGGTTTCATTATAAAAATGAACACTATCGGGTTTACCAGATTCTTCCCTGATTGTACCTTGCTCATGCGTGTTTGATAATAAGAAAACAATTTTGTTTTTCTTAGCCTTGTAAGACAACAACACAAGTTCAATATTGTAGCCAAACATTGCTGAGTTTACTTTTCAATCTTGTTTTGCAGACATCTCAGGAGGAATCTCTCTTTTGTCTGATCAAAGAGTTCCAACGATTGTTAACTTATGTTTATTTAACATATCTTTAGCTAGATTTACTGACGTAAACCAATTGTCCATCGTTACGTTTCTGAATGATCCATGAATACTTTTGGTTAGTTCTTTCACAAAGAAAGCTCCTATATAAAGTCCAGTAGAACCACTACAACCACTGGACGACCACTAAAATTCACTCTATCACTGTTCATAATGTTTCGTCTCGGAGACTACGCACCTATAAACAATAATCACACTAGTCATAAACACTCGCCCGTCAGACTACTCCAAAAGGATAACCTCAAATAAAACCGATACATCATCACTTTCCGCCACGGACTCTACTGCATCCCTGTCAGGGCATTGACCTTGAAGAATAGACGAGCCCATCCACCCCCCACCACTACCCCATCCCCACAAACTCTCAATTCACACAATTTTGCGTCGTCTGAGAGACGAATGTCTACGAATCTAGGGTTAAGAGAAACATATTTTTCATGAAGTGATGCTACTAGCACATGAACCAAAATCAATCATTTGCAAACTCATGCACAAAATAGTTTAAATAATTTTAAAGGTGACTAAAATAATAAAAATAAGCAAAAAGAAGAGTTGAATTTTACACAAAGAGGATAGAAAAAACAATTTGCATCTGCATGCTGTCTGTAGAGGAGAGAGAGAGACAGTTAGGTAAAAACAGATTATCAACATTTATTAGAGTGTATCAGAAAATTATTTTTCCATGAGGCAGTAAGGAAATAGTTTGTTCAACTAGAATACACCAAGCAGTGGATTAACCCTCCAAATGCTAGTAATAACACTGTAGTGCTAGGTGTTTTAATGGTGAGGTGCAGGATTTTATGTTTAATTAAATAGAAAATACAAAATACCTCTGATGTATAACATATTGCATATCAAAATGTTCACATTAACCAAAAGAATAAAATTTTGTAAACCAGAAACTTACTAAATTATATTGAATCATAAAAAACTGCTGATGAATAAAAAATACAAATTTTACTTGAAAATTTCTAAAAAAAGTTTTTAAACCTTTACTTTTCAGTAAATCTTAAAATTACCATTGTAAAATATTTGAAATCCAAAATATACAAAATATGCACAATTTAGTCCTGAATATAGAAAAGTATAACATAAATATTTTATAATCACAAATAATTAATGTTTTCGACATAATACGCACCATCATAGACAAGAAGAATCATCAAGAATTTCACATTATTTCAAAAACTAGGTTTGTAGGATCACTTGTGATCAGGAGATCTTGTCTTTCTTGGCAATTATTATCACTTAGGTTTACAAATATAACGTAAAAATAAAATTCATATAGGCCTATATACAGATTTACCCATTATGCCTATATGTACATGTCAATGGTTAATCAGAATCTGATTCCACTGCACACTTTTTGATGCCTCGACCCAGAAACTATACAGCAGTCAAGCCAGAAGTTGGCATCATCTCCACAACCCAAAAAGCACTGGAAGTCGCTAATGGGTCGGGAAAAAAACATTGCAAAAAGTCTCTTTGACGTTAATGGGATTGTATATTCTGAGTTTGTACCTCAAGGTCAAACCGTAAATCAAGAACTATTTTAGTGTTTTGAGACGCTTGTGGGATGTAGTGCGACACAAGCGCCTTGATTTGTGGAAGAGTGGTAATTGGATTCTTCCCCATGACAACACACCTGCTCATGGTGTGTACTTAACCTTCAAACACACGCGCCGGGGTGTAAAGCACCCCACACCATTCATTTCTCTCTGAGGCGACTCAAAAAAATTTTTGTTCTCGCTCCCCTCCTAGGTAGTGGTTTATCACTTCTTCCTCCACACTGTCACTCAAGGTCAACCCGTTGTGGCGTACCAGTCATTGTGTTTACATCGTTGTTTTAAGTGCGGGGTGAATTTGACCCCGCGCGTGTGTTCTCGTCCAAAAATTTGTGTTGGTACATTTTTAAGTTATTGTTTTTTAATTAGAATAATTTTTTAGTGTGAGTCTTTTATTGGTGTTTAACATATTTATTTATCTTTTTTGTTGTAATTTTGTCTTTTTTGTCATAAAAAAAAAAATTAAAATTCTGGGTCAAGAGCTTTCAAAACCCCATATTCCATCAAGGGCCTTACTGCCAGGACTACCTTTGCATATAAAGCACACCTTTGCAGGTGTGAAGCACATAAGTGGTGTTGAGGAAACTCGAGAAATAAAAATAAAAGAAGTTCTGGACGATGCGAAGTTTGCCCGCTGCAAAAAGACCGGAAGACGACCACTTTATGCTGCAACTGCAACAAATTACTTTGTAGGGACATTCCTTTACATACTGTGAAGAATGTGCACCTGAATAAAAAATACATTTTGAAAATATTAATTTAAAAAAATCTTTACTTTTTAAATTTTTTTGACTTTTTAATTTGGACTGAACTAATGTTTACTTCTAAACCAATACTTCTGTACACAGTTATGAATTTAGCTAATTTTTTTTCACCTAATAAAATGTGTATATTTTTTGAAATATTTTATTCCAATGTAAAAAGTTATTTACTAATGTTTACTTGTCTAAATATGAAGTAAATTGCATAGTAATAAGAATTATTTTTCATTATGACGAATAATTTTAAATTTTGAGTGTGACAAATTTTGACGATTTTCAAGCTGAATTTACATAATTTTTTTTCAAATAAACATATTGTTGTATTTATGTTGTTTAACTTTTTGAAAAGTCCTCTAAAGAATCTAGCCATTACAACTTACTAAAATGTATGAATAAATGTTTAATTTTAATTTGAAAAAAAGTTACAATTTATAAAGTCAATTTAAGTGCATTTAGACTATATTACTACAAAAAAAATCTACAAGTGATAAACCCATAAAAATACTATAAAACGTTTTATAAACAACAACATTCACACACACAATTTTATAAAGATGAAAATTTAGTGATAATTAACTTTTTTTTAAGATAAGAAATGGGGTGGAAAATACCCCGCGCGTGTGTTTATGTCCGAGTAGTTGGCGCGTGTGATTGAAGGTTAAGGGGAGTACTTTAAAAGAGATAAAAGTGCAATTGTCCAAAATTCAATATTAGAAGTTGTAATAAATTCTTTTTTGATATTTATATTATGAATGAATTCTTTAAAATGTATTTTTTCAATAATTTCAATCAAGGTAGGTTAGTAACTTTTCTAATTTATTTTAAGATAAATAAATTTTCTAGAGCTTTCCTTTTTTTATAACAAGTTTAATGTATCATTTAAAAACACTTTCTTAACAATTATAAGTTTTATTAATAAATTACAAATTTTTTCTTTTTTAAAGTTTTACAAATTTACTATAAGTTTCCTCTTTTATTACAAGTCTTATTATTCTAAATTGTATTTCTCTTTTGGGCAGCAAGTTTTTATTTAATTTAGCCTAAATTGATTTTAATTTTGGTTTAGCACAAGCTCCCTTAATCTCGGGTTATCTGGTGGGTTTTAAATTTTAAATACTGAAGTCTTATTTGGCACTCTAAAGTACAAGAACAAAAAAATCTAATCTATAAATGTTATAAATTATGTTACAAATTAATTTATTTCTAAGTAAAATTGTTCCTTAATATTCTCTCTAAATGTTTTCTTTTATAATAAATTCTCTGGTTTCTTTTCTTTTATAAATGTCTGATTGCAAAATTTCAAAATGTAGTAATGGATCCAGCCTAGATACTTAAGTGTTTTAGATTGCAGATTCCACTTTTCAGCCTTTTATCAAAATATTTAATAATATCTTTTTAAATAAATAGTTTTAATTTATTTTCTTGAAAGTATTTTGAAGGGTTAATTTAATTCGAGACTAACACTCCTGCACTAAGTTTGAATTCTTCAAATTTTATTGGCCAATTCTGAAATACGTCTGTCTTGCTTGAGTAGGTGTGAAGAACTGAAGCCACGCTAGCCAAGCATTTCAAAATGGCTAAAACAAACTATTTCCTTTTTTTTAATTGTTGTTACCGGCTTTACGGATGCTGTATTCACTGCCTTTTGTACATTTCATGTTCTTAATAACTAGATTTTAATTTCTCTGCAGGTAACTGCATATTAAATATTATATCTCCCGACGAAGTTTAAATTATCAGCTGTTCTGTTCACAATGCACGCGCATCTTACTTAATATGCCAACCCGTTTTGGTCAACTTCTGTACAATCTTAAAATGGTTTCATTTTTCTTAACACTTAAAGGCTTTTACTTTTATTTACATTGTTTTAGTGTTCTTTTTAAACTGTTACACATTAAATTGTTTCTATTATATTGTTTGTTTTACAGTGGTTATTGTTCTAAACTTGTGATTAAATATTACGATTTTGCCAATTTAGGTTATGTTTAAATTTTTTTTCGTTTTTCATAATTGGTTATTTTATGGTTTGAATTTACTTACATATTTATATTATATTATACATAGTGCCTTTCTTACTTGCTATTCCAAAATGTTACATAGTATAACAAACCAATTCTGGTTAATTTGAGGTCTTTCCTCGTATATACACTTTTGTACTTTAAATTCATTTTTACATTTATATTTATTAAAATCTTTTAATATATATTTACTTTTCCCTCTCAATATAAATTATAAACATACTCTAAGGGTTTAACATGTTCTGCAAATAACAGATATCATATTCTGTGTTCCGAGTAAGGAGCAGGCCTGTTTCAGATAGGTAACCCCAAGCAAGCCATGTTTCTCCTCCATGTATCAGGGGAGATTTTGTCCATTCTTTCTTTAGCCTTGTGTTTATCCACTTATCCTTTATCATCATTCTGGTTTCATAGGGGATAGCCAGAATGAATGTTCAAATAATTGTATGTTATCAAAATGAGTATAATGTATTTGCTTTCTACTTATGTATTTTCTTTGAGGCGTGGTTCAAAAAATCGTTTTAACCGCTCAGAGGTGGCATAGCGGAGTTATTTTCAGTGTTTCTAAAAAAGTGTTGAAAAATAATAGTAGCGCACAATTGCCATTCACCAAACTCCGTGTAATTCATGAGATATTTTCAAGGAACACCTTACTCATTTTACAAGTTGTTATTAAGTTTCTGTTGGACAGTGATTCGTAAATTGGCACAGAGAATTCGTCTGTGTGCCACCTCTCGTGTTACTAATATCTCGGAGTAAATATCTGTGTGCAACCTTTTGCATTTCGTAATTTTTAATTTAGTTTTTTAAGGTAAATAGTGATATAATTCTAAATTAAATATTGATTTAACTTGTGCAGATATTAAAAAATATTTTAAAGCATATCTATTTTAACATGGATCTAAAAGAAGAAGAGATAATAAAATAGGGTATTATTTAGTGTGAAATGAGAGGAGATTCACGTTCACAGGCCAGCAGGTTCATTTGCGAGGCGTCTTATTTTTTATAAGAGTTGTGTAGAAGAAAATATAGACATCGATGTTGATCATGACAATGCTTTTGGTATATTGCAAGAAATTAGAAGTCATACAAGTGAAGATTTGGAGGTAGTTAAATGCCAAGAAGATAATGATCACGTCTGGAACATCTGTTTTTACTGAACGACTGATGACATTCAAGAATTATTTTGGCAGGGAGAATAAACAGTGCAATTGTTACAAAAAGGAATGAAAGAAAGGCTTATGTAAGCAAAGACAAAAATACACTTTGGGACTTGCAACCGCGACCATCTGAAGCTAGTTTTAGAGACAATATATTTAATGTTTTTTGATTATTTGTAGTTAATTAACTAAGGAAAATGCCCTTATGTTAAATATAGAATCATAAAATGTACTTAATTTGCTACTGTGTTTATTTTTTGTGGACCTGGAAGAAAACTCCGTGTGCCATCTCTCCTGTTTTAAAATCAGTTGGGCGGGTTGAAGGTATTCTGAGACCATATTAAAGGGTACTCTGTATTTTTGTTGTACTTGGAACATCCATTAAATCACAAATCAGTACCACAGTCTCAGAATACCTCTAACCCCCCGCCCCCAGCTGTGGTACTGATTTGTGATTTAATGGATGTTCCAAGTACAACAAAAATACAGAGTACCCTTTAATATGGTCTCAGAATACCTCCAACCCGCAAAACTGATTTTAAAACAGGAGAGATGGCACACGGAGTTTTCTTCCAGGTCCACAAAAAATAGACACAGTAGCAAATTAAGTACATTTTATGGTGGGGCATTTTCCTTAGTTAATTAAAGGGTACTCTGTGTTTTTGTTGAACTTGGAATATCCATTGAATCACAAATCAGTGCCACAGCTGGGCGGGTTGGAGGTATTCTGAGACCATATTAAAGGGTACTCTGTGTTTTTGTTCTATTTGGAATATCCATTGAATCACAAAACAGTGCCACAGCTGGGCGAGTTGAAGGTATTCTGAGACCATATTAAAGGGTACTCTGTGTTTTTGTTCTACTTGGAATATCCATTGAATCACAAATCAATGCCACAGCTGGGCGGGTTGGAGGTATTCTGTGACCATATTAAAGGGTACTCTGTGTTTTTGTTGTACTTGGAACATCCATTAAATAGACATCTGTTTTAAAAGACTTTCTTAACTTTCCCTTAACATTTAAAACCAATGAGGTTTTGTAACCTTTGGAATTTTTCACTTTCATGTTTGTGTATATCTGCCTAAGTTTTCATGGACAATGGATATTACCAAACAAAAATCAGATGGAGATTTTGTATCATCTTTCCCATACCACTGATGTTGTCCAGTGACTCTCTTGCAACTTTTCAAAAACTTTGACTCTAAGAGATTTTAAAATCTCAGAACAAAATTAGGTAAAGGTGCAGACGAATAACTAATATTTTATTTAGAACTATATATTATATTAAATTAACTTGTATTTTTGAATTGTATGCAGAAGATTTGAATAAACATGTTTCATATCAAAAGTGTTTTAGAAAAATGGTGTCAATAAAATAAAATAATAAATAAATAAATAATAATTATGAATATTTTAATATAATGAAGTTTTCATTTTTCCAATATTTTCATTTTATAACTGATGACCCTTTATTTTTAACTGCACTTTGTATACCTACAAATGCAATTATATTGTATTTTATTCTCAATGTAACACATAAAACCTATTGAGATGTACCAGTTATCAGATTATTTGTTAATAAATTTATACATTGTTTCTTACCTTACTTATTGTTTTTACTTTGACCACAAACTCCAGAAATCCCACACAAGAAGAGCATACATTTCCTGATATAATAAAACTTCTCTAAACAGAAAATAAATTGTTATATAATCTTAGTTTCGAAATGAATATATGTATGTTTTAAGTAATTGCTACAATACAGGAAACAAGACAATGGTATATTGTCTTATTTTAAGACAAAAGCTGTTTAAGGAAGAAAACAACAAATATAAAAATAAAATGTAAAACTAGAAAATGTTAATAACTATTATGTCTTGAACGAAGAAATATTAAAATTTTAAATTTTAGTAGACTTTTTAGAACCCACTAGTAAAAAATCTATACAAGAGAAAATAAACATTAAAAAATTTACAAATCTAAATAATGTTAATAACAAAATAATCGATAATGTCTTGAGAAAATATTAAAATTCCCTTTTAAAACCCATTAATATTTATATCAATAAATAAGTAAGGCAAAATTAGGTAGATTAGTTTATTTGATGATATAAACTATTTAAAAAAATATGTAATTAAATTTCTTTAAAAACATTAAAAAAATTCAAAATAAATTTATTTACCTCTTTGAAATTTCAAAAAACTTAATTTCAAATCACCTACAAAATATATAAAACGGCCTTTCTTAAACAAAATATGGATTTTAAAAACTTTATTGTGATAATTATGAAAAAAATCTATATGTATAGGGCAATCAAGAAACAAATACAGGGTAATGGGTACACACCTCTCTTTTCTTTGGTTCAGAGCAGGTTTACTGCAGGCTATTGAACCTGACCATTTGATCCTATAATTCTCTTTTTTTAGCAGTTCCAGAGGATCATTACGTCCTTTCCTTAGCACTATATATTTCTATCTTTACATTTCCTAGTCATATATTTTCCTTTTTTCCTGAACCAGGAGGCTTTATATCCCTACCTATATTCACAGTCCTTTTCTATATTTCATAGGTAATAATAATCATACTAGGGGATCTGCTTGAAACTACCACATTAAAAAATATTGTATTTTTGGATTTTTTAAGTGATAAACAATATAGCATTAAATCCTCTTTTAATGCACAGTATCGCTGTAGCAAATTTAGTGTTACTCAGGGTGCTCCACGAGGAGGCTTGCTTCTTTACACCTTGCTGGTGAAGGGTTGCCATGAAAATGACTGTATCAGAAAAAGGTGGGAGACCTTTTTTGCTAAAGGCCCATTCCCTAACAATCTGCCAAGAGCGAGAGCTGTGGCAGAGTTTTGCTTGTGCACTGGACATGACTATCTCCAGTTCACCTGCATTGCATAGGCCTGGCAGATACCGACACCGGCCCACTTTGCTATGATGGTAGGATGAAGGGAGACCACCTGCTTTTCTGTCAAGTTTTACATGCAGATATACCAAACATGCTCAACCATGCTCTTTACGACATCACTGCTCGGTACTGGGAGGCTCGGCGTCAAATGGCCCAACTGCCACAGACGGGCGTTGGATAATGAATGAATGA
This sequence comes from Prosapia bicincta, assembly GCA_036971475.1. Lineage (NCBI taxonomy): Eukaryota > Metazoa > Arthropoda > Insecta > Hemiptera > Cercopidae > Prosapia > Prosapia bicincta. Next base: position 241,900,679 of record JBAIZL010000005.1, on the reverse strand, counting down.
ATGATATACCAAACACGTCTAACCAGTATTGGGAGGCTCGTCGCCAATGGCTTTATTGCCAAGGGCAGGCATTGGATAAATCAAATCAATCATTTAGTCTTTTGACATTCAAACTCTGCTTATAATCCCCAGTATATTATTAATACGATTATAAGTATTTGAGCTGTTAATTTAACATACAACATACCATGTATTTATCTTTTAATTTTATCATAATTTTATTTGACTAACAAATGTCACATGAATGGTAACCATTGTTAGCTGTATCTATAAATAAGAATATGCTGTAGCATGCGTGAGCTAAATGAGTTTTGGAGTGTTACCGGACACTCAAAATTAAAAATTACAAATTATAGCTTCAAAAATATTGACTGCTCTTGGTTTGCTTTTATCCAAATTAGGTTAAATATTAAGTAAGACTTTACTATACTGAATATTATCTCAGTTGTTAATAAAGTTAACGACTTGATAACTCTCTTTGAGCTACTTTGAGCATTTAGTTCACAATTCACCATACACTACATTTTATCAAACTTATTTTTAAATGTTCAGAAAAGGGTATTATATTTTCATCGCCTTTAGAAAGTGTGCGTTAATCTTTAAATAATTTTAGAATTTATCCTTTATCAAAACAAATATAAAATATTTGACTGTTTTTGAAAAGTTGCTTTCTTAATTATGTTGCTCTCATTATGATTTAAGTGCTTTGAAAAGTGAAAAAAAACTTCAAATCTGCTATTTGTTGAATATTTAGCAAAATAATTTACCTCTATAACAACACTGAAAGAGATATGCTTATTGCCCAGATTTAAGAAATGAAGCTAATTTTAAAGACTAACAAACTAGTTAGTATAGTGTTATACCTGGGCAATTGTTCTTAATTGCAGTTCATTATATGGTTCCTCAGGCAAGGCTTCTTGTAATCTGAAATAAAATCATTATTATAATTGTGTATTTTTATTACAACAACTATGTCGTTATTATAGCACATAATTTTAAAATAAAATTTAATTAAAAAAGGGAAACTGCCAGTATATTGCTGGTAGAAAATGACATCTTATGTGATATCTTTCATTGATCAAATGTTTTTACATTCCTGTTAAAACACATATAGTTAAGTGTTCTAAATTTAAAAAAAAAAAAAAATGGTATCTTTGTGATACCTAATAAGCAGATACTATAAATATAACTTTTCTATGTAAAAAATTTTGAAGATATTATCTAATATGTAAACACATAAATATGTATTGTATGAACATGTTTGTCTATAATGCGTTTGTGTAAAAAAAAAATATTAGAAGTTTTTTTTAGAGGGTACTGTACAATCAGACACTAGTACAGTCAGAGTATTTACACTTTCATGGTCATAAAATATTAGATAAAAAATCAATTTTATTTGAACTGATTATAAAAAATCTTGTTATTTTTATATTATTAACTTGAATCCATCATTTTATGTTCATTATCTTTGTAAAATATAACAGTACTTTTTACATACACATAAACTATCTGTATCCGTCTCTCTCACTCACATATATGTGCATGTGTGCACCCATACATACATTAATGAATTATATCAATCACTTGTCACATATTATTGACATAGTTCAGTTATTGAAGATGTAATAAGGACAGAGAGGAATTTCAACTAGCTCCATATTTTTACGTTTGGGAATTCCTTCATCCCTGTATATATATTTGCTAATAACCAATCTTTCTGTAGGGCTATATGTTCCAAATTCTCTACATATTTATAAATGATATAGTTTCTGATATATAACGGTGAAATGTAAATCCTATGCTGCAGCCACTGCGACAGACAAAACATCATGTTCACTTAAAAAACATGTATGATGAACTTAGAGAAAATAGAAGTTTTAATTCAGTAGGTTATGCAGCTTCTAGCTCTAGTCTCTTAAGATTCTACTTTAACTACATCTAACCTCCATACTAATTATTAAATCTGGTGCCAATCCTTGCACCTAGTACTTCGTCTGAAAAACTTGTTACAAAGAGTATGTCATTGTTAACTCATCAAAAATAATATTGTTAACATTCTTGTAAAAAAAAACAAATGATCTTTGCCACTGTATACGATATCTTGTTGCATCGTATCTTGAAATCAGAGACAAGGAATCCTTGAAAGTTTTTTATCATAGGAAAGCCCCAAAAATCTGATAGTATCTGTGGTTTAAAGCCAAAGATATTAAGCTTATCTCATCAAGATAACCGATAGGCTCCTGGTGTGTCGACAACAAATAATTGTTACACATAGGGTATTCTAAGAAAAAAAATTTAAAACCTGTACATTTTGAACATTTCTGTAATCTGTTTATTATTTTTTGAAGGCCCCTTTCTACTGTTGAAAACTTCCAGCAGTCACATATATAAAAAAACCCATTGGCAAACAGAGAATTATGGACTAGAGACATAGATTTACAGTCTGCTATAATACTAAATGAAAAAGGTAAAATGAAATAAAAATAATGAAATAAAAACAAAATAATTATGATTTTTAATATAAAATTTCATAATGGCACACCAATATTTATTGATTTCCCAAAAAGAAAGTGAAACCGAAACATTTTGCCAGCTAAAATGTTTTTTTCCTGATTCATTAATTAAAAAATTTTTCAATTAATATTTGAAAGAAATTTGTTTTTTAAAAGATTGTAATTTATACCACACAAACACGTGATTATAAATGAAAGAAAATTTATCTTCTCCAGAAAATTGTTATTAAATAACTGGCATTTTATATAATTTCATACCTTAATACAATTGAATAACTGGCGTTTTATATAATTTCATACCTTAATACAATTGAATAACTGGCATTTTATATAATTTCATACCTTAATACAATTGAATAACTGGCATTTTATATAATTTCATACCTTAATGCAATTGAATAACTGGCATTTTATATAATTTCATACCTTAATACAATATTATTCAGCTGTTTTTTCTTGTAACTTTCATTCCTGTTGAAACTGTTGACGCTGGCTATGTTAGTGACTAGAATACCTATGGTACAGAGATAAAACAATGAATAATGCATTATGTCCTGCCAGTAAACTGCAAATGTCAAATATGATCAGGAAATATTTGTTTAAAAACGTAATTAGGTTTTATGAAGGTCATTATAAAGCAGTTTCTTATAAACATTAACTTTTGAAACCGTAACATCTTATCTTACAATGCTGTTAATTCGAAATACATTTTGTCATCTTTCTTATTTAATAAGACCGGAAGTAATCTGGTTTAGTAACGTTTTCTTACTTATAAGAATGATAAATAACTAAAGTAATTAAAGTTTCTTATAGTTTTAAACCAAATAGTATATATAATATTTGTAATACAGTAGATCAATTAATCTTAAAATTTATAGAATATATCTGAAGTGGTATAAAATCCAAGAAAATTACAGAAATAAACAGTAGGTTTAATTTGCAATACCTTTTGGAACTCTAATTAAATTGATGATGTGACTTTATTATTATTATTTGTTAAAGTTGCAATAATGCTTTGATAGTCTATGGTTCAACCCAAAGAATGTATGAAACTAATTACATTTTTTATTTCATTCCATACGACAGGTAATAAAATTATAAAATAGGACAGTAAAATAAATTTTTTGTTTGTGAATTTGATTAGTTTAAGAACGTGTTTGTAGTTAAATTAATGAAAAAGAAGCCAATGTAAAATGATTTAAGTAACCTATAGATATGTGGAAGAATCTATAACATTTTTATTAATTTGTTCAATTATTGATCATATTAAGTAATATGACTACAGGGTGGTTTTGTCCAAGCCGAGGCAGCTTGCAGTTACAAACGTTCAGTTTAATTAATTCTTAATTTACCCGCTTTCATGAAGAGTCAAAACACTCTTTTCTGTTATTACCCGTAGAAGGTAGAAATTCCCAGTAGGGTCCATTATTGCTACAATTTGAACAAATATGGTAAAATCAATCTATTTCTAAGAATTGTTCCCCAAAGGTGAAAAATTTTGTAAGAAAATTTGACATCCTTTGGACAGTAAGTTCAAAATTGTTTTCTAAGTAAAATCACTTAGAAATTTGTTCTAAGTGAACTCTAATCTGAACTTTTATTAAAGTATGTTTTATTTGTTGGGTTCCTCCAGTAAATGTAACGTAGAAATGTAACTGATGCAGTTTATGTTTAATTTACATAACAGTAAAAATTTTGTTTATGAGTAGTGAAAGGCACAACAGTACAAACTTTCCCAAACTTTTAAATGATTGTCTGCCAGAGAAGTATATTCAGTTTTGTTATAAAATTAATTTTAAAATGGTCAGAACATAGATAAATTAATATTTACCTATTTATTTGAGGTTCACAATTTTATAATGACATTGAAAGTATTTTGTCTCAGTAATTTCTAAAATTATAAGCTGTAAATGATGAAATATTACGGTTTCAATAAAATCGTTTTGCTGAACATCATGAGTAATGAAAGTTATGTATTTTTTTAATTGTGAAATATGGAAGGTAACATAATGTTTTTATGTCTACATTAAATTCCCAATATAAAATGGTGATCAAAACATAGAAACAATAAGCAATAAAATAATAACACGGTATTACATATGTGTATATTCCTAAAGCTATTAGCTTTATATGAAAATATTGTCATATCAATGCCACAATAAAATTCATTCTGAGATAGTAGCCATTACTAATTTCCTGTTATAAAGCCAGATATGGGTTTACACAGTCTTTATTTGAGATATTACCATCTATGCTTCATATTAGGAATAAATTTCCAAAGGATAATGAATTCAATTACCTCGGATATTAATACTTAATCCATAGCACACCTCTGCAATTTCCAGCTTAGATTAGTTTAAAACCAGTTTAACAATCAATCAACAATTTGAAGAGAGCTCAAACCATCTTCTTAGGTTTAAAATGCTTCTATCATTCACCTTGAGACATTAACCTATTGTTGACTATAAGTTCCATAACATGCTCTGCCTTTAAAAGAAACAACATAAAATTTGATTCTTTATACCAAAAAATAGATAAATCAAATTATTTCGACCATAAATTTTAGTAGCTGCAGTCGTACGATTAAATGGTCAGTGGTAGATACTGTTGTTTTTAGTTGAGCATTTAATTCTTTCAGAGGTAAAAATGATGAATTTTTCTTGTGTTTTAATTTCATAAACACAAATTCAAATGTTCACTAATCATTAGTAACCAACTAGAAATTTATATGATGAAGACAACTGACTTTTATCACAGCTGTTTATTATATGGAACTTGTAATAAATACAAAACATTGTAACAATAAATTTAATGGTAAAGAGTATACGAGGTGTGTTCAAAAAATACCCGGAAATTTCGTTTTTTGAAAATACTTATTTATTCATCTACAATGATATTGTCCCCTTCAAAGTAGTCCCTACTAGATATTATGCACTTATGCCAGCGCTTTTTCCAATTCTCAAAACACTTCTGGAACTTGATCTTTGGGATAGCTTTGAGTTCTTTCAGCGATGCACTTGTAATGTCATCTATGCTTGTGAAACGACGACCCTTTAAGGTTTTTTCAATTTTTGGAAAAAGGAAAAAGTCACAAAGGGCCATGTCTGGCGAATATGGAGGTTGGGGCATCATTACAGTGTTATTTTTTCACCAAAAAATCACAAACAAGTAACGATGTGTGAACCGGTGCTTTATCGTGACGCAAAAGCCACGAGTGAATTGTTTTGCCACAAATCTGGACGTTTTCTTTGCACTGGTTTACGCAAATGGCATTGAATTTGTAGATAGTACACTTTATTGATCGTTTGACCTTGTGGCAAGAATTCATGATCCACTATGACATTAAAATCAAAGAACACAGTAAGCATAACCTTGACGTTCGACCGCACTTGATGAGCCTTTTTCGGTCTTAGAGAGCCAGAATGTTTCCACTGAGACGATTGAGGCTTCGTTTCGACATCATATCCATAAACCCATGTTTTGTCCCCTGTTATAATAAGTTTCAGTAATTCTGCATCGTCGCTGACTTCATTTTCCTGAGCAACTTCCATTCGCCGCTGTTTTTGTCCAAAATTCAACAATTTTGGGACAAATTTTGCTGCCATGCGTTTCATACCCAAAATGTTTGCAAAAATATCATGACATAAGCCAATCAATATGTCAACACCATCAGCGACTTTCTGATTGTGATTCGGCGATCATTCATAACGATTGCTTCCACTTTTTCCACGTTTTCATCGGTTGTTGATGTGCTGGGGCGTTCGTCATCGTCAACGTCTTCGCGGCCATCTGGGAAACGCTTATACCACTCGTACACACTTGTTTTTTTCATAGCAGACTCACCATAGGCCTTTGTTAACATTTCGCACACTTTGTTACACTTTATTTCATTTTTTACGCAAAACTCAATACAAATTATTTGATCCATTTTTTTTAACAATCGAAAATCGCCAAGTTCATGAAAACACGTCTAACCTTAGCGGCTGCCACAGATAAAGTAAACAATGAATACAGTTGAAAATTGTGTCATACTTCAGGGGCATGTATACCATCACAATAAAAAAAATGTTGACAATCGAACTCTCCAAACGCACGAAATTTAAACATTTCTGGTGTTTTTTTAACACACCTCGTATATGTTATTTACATTTTTAGTTAGTTAAATAATTAAGTAGGAGTAAATAAAATAATTGAGAAATAAGTAAAACATCGGTTAGCAGTGAAAATGAAACATGAAAAATATTAAGTTTAGTAAAACAAATTCAAATGCAGTGAACAAACTTTTTTTTTAATTGTTTTTTTGTGGCTAGGTCAAAGAACTTGTCAATAAGTAGATCTCTGCTCCAAGAAAAAGCTTTGAAAATTAGCAAAGAATTAAATTTGTACACCTTAAAGGCTACAAATTGTTGGCTACAAAAATTTAGAGTTTGTCTGTATAAATTTAAGAATCCTGCAGTTATAATTCCATAAGTTTTTAAGCAAGTTTTGGTGAGGGTAAGGTTTTTTGATCCAAAGCATGTTTGTGAATGCAATGATAAACTGATAACTATAATTGAGGATTACCATGATTAAAAAATTTAGTCTTGATGAGACTAGTTTATTTTTACATGCATTGCCAAACAAAACCATGAGTCTTAAAAAAAAAAAAATATCTAATTCTTGAAAAACATCCAAAGAACGACTAGCTGTTATGTGTGAATATGATTGGTGATTTTTAAATATCTTTAACAATCGGTAAAGCACACAAATCCAAGATGTTTGAAGAATATGAATGTGAATAATTTAGGTGTGATTTTGAATGCTAACAGAAAGACATGGAGGACAAGTGAAATAATGAGAGTATAGTTGATAGGATTTAATGACAGAATAACTGAAGTAATTGAAATGCTAGCCTTTTCATGGGTGCATCATCAGAACCTCAAGATCCGAGGATAATCCACAAATCTAAATGCCAATATAGAAAAATCGTATAGTGCTATATGTTATCTAGTATGGAAAATTGTCAAAATGCCAACGATCTTATTAAATGTATAATTGTGTTGGACGCTGTGCCATGGATTATATCTTCTGTAAACAAAGTTATGGAAATCACGTAAACTGCTTCCAGACAAATTTTTTTAAAAAGGATATTTATTCTCAGCTACAGAGAAAGAAATAATAGTACTATTAATCGATAATGGGACTGGTGAAGTATCTATGGAAGATTTTATAAACGTACATAAAAATCTTTGTATTTAAGAAAACTTCTGTTATTACAACACTTATAACAACTGATGAAGATCTAAATAAAGATGAAATAAGATTCACAAGAGCAGGTAATTTACTCATCCACTTGTAAAAAGAAGCTTCCAACGCTAAAGAAAATTTTAAAGGCAAATAACAGATTATTTCAAAACTCAAAATTTTCATAAATAGTTAGGCCTATAAATTTCGAATTGATAAATTTTTCATGTTTTAAAAATTTTACTATGTATTTCAGTTTCAATAAATAATTGTAATTTCATTTAAAGTCTCAATATTTTTTATTGACCTCTCTGATTAACAGACACCTCTAAATAATGGACTTTTGACAAAGCACGGATGATGTCCACTGTTTGTAGTTTTTATTGTAATAGAATTTTATTTATTCCTGTTTGAAATCAAAATATAGAGCAATGCTTTAAAACTTAAAGAAAATCATGATAATTACTAATAATGTTAAATAACCGAATTTTAATTATCTGTGTAATTAATGAAATATATTTTTATCTATACTTTATGTATAAATGCTGAACATTATAAAATAAAATTCAATGAATTTTTAAGACAATTTGTAATAGAGATTATAAATTTATCAATCTAGTCATTATTTGTTCTTAGAAATCTGGCTGAATGTAGGAGACTTTTGGCAATATCTAAAACTAAAGAGAGAGATTATGAAACAACAATCAAAGAAATGAAGTTAATGTTGCAAGATAAGAATAATAAAGGTGACCAAAATATTCAAGCAATACATGAGTTGACACAAATAATCAGTAGGCTACAAGAGGAAAATAAAGTAAGTAATGATAAAAGTACATTGAGTTGAACTAGAATTTTAATCATATAAAAATATGATTAATTAATCCATTATACCTTTTAAACCAAGGAGAGGTAATTTTCTATATATATATATATATATATATATATATATATATATATATATATATATTTGAAGATAATTTTACTATAAAATAAATCATTCTGAATCCCTGTTTGTTATCCCTTCTAGTATATTTATCAGCTGAGAATTTACAACTAGGCAACCAAATATTTTATCATGATCAGTTTAAGGGGTTTTGCTTTTCATTTAACTCAACTTTGTTTATATTTTTATACCACAGCAAAAATTGTTGTGTCTCCAGTAGAGAGTATGTATATTTCAGGAGCACCTTCTCATGTAAACCATAGTTCTCCCTTAATCCTATCTTCATTTATTATTTCCCCTACATTTCTACCAAATACTTGATGATAGCTTAGATGTGGTTTTCCCTTTAAGCCAGTACTAACAATTATTTGTTCAACATGCTTCATTCTTGTCCAAATGCACTTAGTACTTCACTTAATCATAATGCAAAAGTTTTAATATAAAATTTTAATACATCAACAAAGTACTTCATAGCCTTTTTGAAAAAGCTGCACAGAAAATATTTCTTTTTTATTACTACTTTTGGTATCATGTGACAACATCACTACGCGTTTCACACTAGAAAACACATTGCTCAATGCTGGGAGTCACGGACAAGATTGTTGCTCAGGTGTGTTGTATTGGTGTGGGTCTGTGGTGTATTATTTTTTTTTGAATGCATAACCTATTAATGTATAATTTATGCGCTTGTTTTACTGTTTTACGTGCTGATGTACTGTTGATTTAATTTATATGTTTGCATATTTAGGTGTTATGTCTATGATCCATTTTTTGTTGAATGAGATGTGTTGTGATGTGAAGGTTACCTTGAGCTTGAACAGTCTGCACTTGTTGATAGTTATAACTTAATATAACTTATCTTAAGTAGAAGATAGGAATGATTTTTGTAGACTACTATCTGCAGATGAAACTTCTTATACACAAACAGTCATCATGACATCCAGGAACTGAAAAAAATTATTTTTTGTTACTTCCCCAACTACGCTTGAGTCTTAGTATTTATGCACTGTATCCCCTCTGACTTCCTCATCTTTCTTTGCATTATTATTTGCTCGCAGACTTGTCTTCGCTCTGGTTTTTCAGGAACTGTCTTGCTTTTTCGACTTATCATACTTCTCAATCTTAACTCGTCCATGTTTGTTAATTTCTCTGTATCTTTGTAATTAGATAAATTTTATTGTTGTGATGCACTCTATATTTTTTTTATGGCGCTTTCTTGATTCTATAGACGTTTTAATGTTATAGGTTGCTTGATTCATAAGTTAGTACAGTCCAATCCCGGTTATCCGTAATAATAAATGTACGACCATTTAGTTTTACCAGAATGTATACCTACTACGTAAGTTCAGCTACATATAAGCTCATATGATATTATAAAGTACGTATTGACTAATGTTAAGAGTAGAGTTAGTTAAGCACAGTACGTTTTAGCAGGTACTCTGGCATCAAGTAGTTTTAGAATTTCGCACTTATCCGACAACAAAAATGTTTTTTTTTAAGAGAATAAGACAATAAAAATTAAAGTTTACCACACTGCGGGAACAAAACGAGTCTACCATCTGCTTGCTGTAAATGTTAAAACTAAACAGCTATTAGCTGACTGGAGGACCAATACACTGACTAAAGTAAAGTACACCGATCATTGAAAAGTAAACATTATTCTTTGAACCTCTCTTATAGCCATTTATTTCTCGTTTTGATATTTTTGAAAATCGTTTCAGATTAGTGGGAGTTTTGGGCTACCGGAATTGGACTGTAATCTCAGTTCTATTTCTTTATCAATTTTCTTACTCGCTGTGTCAAATTTATTTATTAACTAGTGTTACCCGGCGCACGTTGCTGCATATGAAATCATAATGTTTGCATTAAGAAAAACAAATCAAACATATAAATAATTATATTTCAATTACTGCAAGGCTAGTGGATAGACAATGTTTTTCTTCATTCCATTAGGCACATAAACATACAAATTTTAGGTGTAAACAAACGTGAGCATGCAACATATAATTGTTTGGTAAAAGCTCGAATGTTCCAAATTTAATCCAGCAATGGTGAATGATTGTCCTTGTGCCTTGTTTATGGTTATTGAGAATGCAAGACACAAAGGAAATTGTAGTCGTTGAAAATCAATAGATAGGTCTGATGAATCATCGGTATTCATAGAATTAAGACCATCTCTCCTTTGAACTTGCCATCTCTGATATCTGCTTGGATGAAGTTGGGTGTCAGTTTTTTTGTGATTAGTCTGCTTCCGTTGTGCAGCTTTAGCTGATTCAAATTTTACAAGAATATTATTGGTGATCCTACTTTTAAGTGTGATAGCAATAATTGTACATAGAATTTAGCAATTTTAAACAGTTTAAAATAAATAAAAATGTATTTTTATTTTTACATAATGTTTATAATTTTTTAAAATTAGTTTAAGTAACGCTAGTATGGATATACATTTTAACATTAGACTTATGGAAGGCTGTACACTAAACCATCCCAAGCCTCTGGGGCGGAGCCCTGTGAATGGATTTACACCAAACTTCACATGAACCATCCTGGTATTATGTTAAACAATCATTCCAAATTCAATAACTTTAGTTCAGCGGTTTAGGCGTTCATAAGATATATACATACACACATATATACATATATCGCTTTTTTAAAACATCTTAAGCCTCTGGGGCGGAGCCCTGTTGATGGATCTACACCAAACTTTACACAAATCATCCTGGAAATATGTCAAACAATCCCTTTAAATTTCCTTAACTTCTATTCAGCGGTTTAGGCATCCATAAGATAGATACATACACACTTACATATATACATCAGTTTTTGAACAATCCTAAGCCTCTGGGGCAGAGCCCGGTGGACAGGTCTACACCAAACTTAACACGAACCGTTCTGGAAATATGTTAAACAATTTCTCCAAATTTAATAATTTATGTTCAGGCGTTCAAAAGACATATATACATCGGTTTTTAAACCATCCTAAGTCTTTGTTGCGGAGCCATTTGGATGGCTCTACACCTAACGTTACACAAACCATCTTGGGAATAAGTTGAACAATCCCTCCAAATTATATTAACTTCTGTTTAGAGGGTTAGACGTCCATAAGAAATATGCATATACATATAAATATATACATCGGTTTTTGAACCATTCTAAGCCCTTTGAACGGATCTACACCAAACTTAACACGAACCATCCTGGAAATATGTTCCCTTTAAATTTCATTATCTTTTGTTCAGCGGTTTAGGCCTCCATAAGATACACACATACATTCATATATACATCGGTTTTTAAACTATCCTAAGCCTCTGGAGCGGAGCCCTTTTGATGGGTCTACACCAGACTTAACACGAAGCATTCTGGGAATATGTTAAACAATCCCTCCAAATTTCATTAACTTATGTTCAGCCATAAGATACATAAATACACACATACATACATATGTACATCAGTTTTTGAACCATCCTAAGCCTCTGGAACGGAGCCGTTTTGATGGGTCTACATCAAACTTAAGATGAAGCATTCTGGGAATATGTTGAACAATCCCTCCAAATTTCATTAACTTATGTTCAGCAGTTTAGGCATCTATAACATATATACATACCCACAAACATTCATTTTTATAGATATAGATTACAATTTTCTTTTTCTGATATAAAATACCTATTCTTTTCACTCTATATATTTATTATTTTAATCCACCAATTGATAACATTTTTGGAAATTAACTTTTTTTTAAATATCTCAGCCTTGCACTGGCAAAATTGCCCATTGCAACATACACAAATTAAGAGTTATATACAAATATATTTAAATGTTTATAAGTCTTACTCAATTTTAAAATATTGATTTTCAAACGTGCTTTGTTGAGAGAACAATGTTGTTCTAAAACGTTGCCTGCTTTGTTCTATAATCTGAATGTCTTAACCTTATCACTTAATTATAAAGGATATGTCTGTATAATTTAAAGTTTTAAAGTGTATTATATAAAGTAATTAAACATCAATAAATTAAGATATCTTAAGCAAAAACACTTCACGTTTTTAGACATTATTTTTAAATATGTCAATAAAAAGATCAAACCATATTTTTTAAAAATCTTCATTCTCTTTTCAGGTTTAACATGTTTTTGAAAATAAATAAAACATAAGTAAATGACTTTATTTATTATTAGCCTCAGCCTGAAGTTTTTTAAAAAAATTAACGAATTCTGAAGCAAAAATATTAAAATTATAACTTTATTAAAACACTTGTAAATATCTTGCCACTTGTCTATAGTAGCACTTACTTATAATTGTTGAGGACGGCCATTTCGGGAGATGTGTCCCTTTGTCAACTTAGACCATAACTGATATCAAGGTTTTCGTAGGTTAGGGTGGGGGAGTGGGTGTGTTTGGTGAGTCTTAGGAATTATGATGTCGAAAAGTGTGTGTGAGTTATAGTGTAATTGTGTGTAGGGTGTAGTTTGAAATGTTTGTATATTTCGTATTGTTATGTTGTGTAGCGTTGGTTATTTTTGTGTTGTTTATGAGGAATTTGCAGGTTGGATGTTATGTCTATGTAGTCATGTTTTGTGGATATGAGATGTTCGGCAAAGTTTAATAGGTAGTTTTTGTTTGTTAGTGCGTTTATATGTTCTTGGTAGCATGTGTAAAATGACCTCCCTGACTGGCCTATATAAAAACTGGGGGGTGCAAATACACCCACACCCCTAGCATAATATCCCACCCCTATTCAACCTATAAAAACCTTGAGTTGACAATGGGACACATCTCCTGAAACAACCGTCCTCAACAAATATAAGTAAGTGCTACAATAGGCAAGTTGTAAAATATTTACAAGTGTTTTTAGTGAAAACTAGTAGCTCATGTGAAAATGGAATCAACAAATATGGCTTTTACTTGTTGAAAATTCACTTCTCCGACATTACTTCTCATTTACTTTTATTCTTAAATATAAAAAGTTTGCAATAATTAGAGTTGTCTTAATATTAAAATGTAATTAATTATAATTAACTAACAAGTTGTATCGGTTTTTTAGTGGCATTTACAACTTTTTTCTATAAATATTTTCTAGTAGTAATTTTCTAGCCATAGACTTTTCCTTGTAGTCCTTGCGGACTTCTAGAATGCCAGTCCTGTTGCTTTGTCTCTTGCTCTTTCTCTTGTAAATTTGTCCTTTTCTTACAATATTGAGGCGTTTTCAATCATCTGATGACATGATAGGAAATGTGCTAGCCATTTCAGGTGATACAACTTTGTACTTACACAGCAGGCGTTATCCGGCCAGCCAATACAAAAAAAATAATATATATATTCTGTTTTATTGAATGTCAGTATGAATGTTATTCTGGCAAATTCTTTACTTTTGAAACTTTGGGTCTTACAAAGTTTTGTCAGAATCCTCAACTTGTTTTAAGATTAAATTATCCTTTTATTCATTTATTATAATTTTTTTACAGTGCATTCCTTCTCTAAAAGCTTCACAAGCCGAACTTATTTCAAAGTTTCAAGAAACTGTTGTTGAAAAAGACAGGCTGAATTCTGAGTTGCAGTTGTTCACTATAGAAAAAGAAAAATTGACTGTTCTTATGAAGGTTAAGGACAAAGAATTAGAGGAGATGAAAAAAAATTTTGAGTAAGTAATGTGAAATAACAGACATAAAATTTTCAATTTTATGACAAAATTTCTTTGTTGTCATGTTTATACTATAACATTTATGGTATAATATACCAATATAATTATGTAGTAACATTATAAATTTAAAAAACAAACATTTTTCTATTTAAAAAAATTTACGTATAAGTTTGTGTAAGTTGTTAGATTACAAGGTTTCAACTTAGAAGATCCACTCATCATTATGAATTGGAATATTTACTCACACAAGACATATCAAGGTAGTCCATTATCACACCTTTTAATGTAGTATTTTAGTGAGATATTTCACACACATTTTCTGAGGGAGTTGATGGAAACCCTTTATTGAAGGCATATAATACTATAGCCATTCATTAAATTGCATTTATTAGTGAAAATAAATTGTTTTGTCTTGTGCTTAACAAATACAGTAAAACTGTTCAACTCTTGGGAGTATCCTATTGGCGACTAAATGTGTGGAGTTCATTGTTTCACTGGAGCTCTAGGTACATCATAGATAGTCATTATTACCTTATTTAATGTATTCTTTTATATGAATTTCCGGGCTGTAAACTATTGCAACGTTAACCAGTACTCTATGGTTTTAAATATTTCAAATTATTCTGCATTACAACATATAAATTTGAATTTTTGAAAAAAGCATGAGTAGTTAATATAAAAATGCACCGATCTAAAAAAATAAGATATATAAAAACATCCTAACATGGAAGGCTTTTGGACAAAAACAATTGGCCCTGATAAACACTAAACATGTTTTATAAAGATAGTAAATAGAAAGACATCACCAAACAGAATTGAGTTTGTTGATGTGATATATACCTTCTTGAATAGGTTGTTTTATATTGGCAGGAAATGTATGACATGTACAGGCTGGGCTGTTTATAATAAAATATGTGATATTTTTTTAATCTAAAGATTCAAAGTATCTCTAGCTATGGTTGACATACATAAAAAAAAAGTAACATTTCTAACTACAGTAGAACCCCTCAAATCCAAACATGATTTGAAGAAAACCAAATTTTAAAAAAATATCTAAAATTTAATGGAGTATGTACTGAAAGTTTGCTACTTACGTAAAACAGGACTAAAATGTGTAATATACTGGAATTGACACTGTAAAAATATGATATAATACAAAGGCCTATACTGTACTACTGTATTCATTAAAATAGAATTTATTGACAGTAAAATAAAAATAAGAAAGATGAACACTAAACTATATGTTTCACTTAAAGAAAAAGCACAAATACTTAACTAAATTTTTCACTTAAAATCAGTAATCTTCAACTGGCAAAGAGGTGTAAACTTTCCCGAGGATGCGATGTTGCACCACCGTCGCATTAGCATAGCATCATTGGGTGTTGCAGCTGATGTTGTTCTATGTAATGCAACACAGTGTCAGCAGGAGTAACAGATTCGTAGAGGCATCTTTTTCCTCTCCATCGCCATCTGCTACACTATCATCGTGTTGATCCTGGACCATAGACACCATGTCATGCTTGGTATATTCTTCATTGTTATCTAGTGCTCTCCACTCTTCCAGGCTACCTCTCATCAGCATATTCACACCTGGTATTTTTTGAATGAGCTGAAGGAGGTCAGTTTCATCATCCTGTGTTCTAAGTGGTGTTTCCACAAATACTAGGCCAGAGCTTCTTCCAAGATTTCTGCAGTAAAGTGTTACTGATATTACTCCAGGATTCAGCTACCCAGTAAATTGCATCCTTTATTGTAATCGTCTTAAGTTTTTCAGGAATAGAAAGAGAACAATCTTCTTCAATTAATGTTTGCGGCTCAGTTTCATGTTCTGCGGCACACCTTGATCCATATGTTGAAGCAATGATGTCACGTTAGGTGGGAGAAATATTGCTTTTATGTCTTTACATACCAACTGCATGTCCGAATGATGTGAAGGAGTATTGTCTATCAAAAGTAGAGCTTTTGGTGGCAGGCCACTTCTTTTCATTTTTTTAATTAAATTTTGTTACTGAAGGAACAAATTCATTTTTGGCTTAGCGGATTTTCCAATCACCATTAATGGTAGCTTATTTGTTCCTGCGGCATTGCTGCAGGGTAGAACTGAAATGCTGTTTGCTCATTTTAAAACCTGGCGCAGAAGATTCCTCTATAGAAGCAAGACTTTTAGTGGGAAGGGCTTTAAAATTCAAATTTGTGAATTCGTCTAAATATTCTTTTGTAGCAAGAATATCAGGTGATAACTTCTCCCCGCTTACCATTAGTTGTCTAATTACGGAATTAGACAAACTAAAGCCTTCTCTTCTATCTAGCTAACCATCCATTGCTAGCAATAAATTCCAAATCACCATTCATTAATTTGTTTAACTGTAATGCCTTTTCTTGTATTAATGGGGCACTAATAGGAACTCCTTTCTGCCTCTCTTGTAAACCATAAAAATACAGTCTCGTAAATTTTTTTGTTCACAAAAACTTTTGCGTGATGATATTATTCCAAAGACTTTTCACTTGTAGCACAGAGAAACTGTTCAATTTTTGCGCGATTTTTTTTCCAGTCACTTATTGTAGCCTTACCAACACTAAATTCAACAGCCATCTTCGTCAAACTTACCTTTTTCTCTAGTTGCATTAACACTTCAAATTTGATAAACAAATCTTGAAAAAGGTCTACAGTACAGTATTGATACAGAAATATGTAATGGATGGTCTAATATTGTTTGTTAATAAAAAAAAAAACACTTCTGTCAAATGCAAATTACACAGTAAATCAGAACTTTTCAGGCAAATCCGAACAGGCTATAGCCCCAATTAGTTCGGATTTGAGGAGTTCCATTGTATTAAAATTCTATTCATGTTTTATTAATAGGTTTCATGAATTTCTTGCTATTTTACTATACTTTTGGAGAACTTTTTTATGTTTCCTTTCTATTTTTTAACTTTTTTTTATTCTGGTCTAAAGCACAGTTTCTTTTGTAGAGTAATTTACTCATATCATAGGTTTTTTAACAAACAAGATAGATTTTTGAAAAAATTCATCTAGGTTTTAAATTCAAATTTAATTTTGTAAATAAATTAATGTGATAACTACAAATTATACACAGAAAGGATGTTTAGAATATGTATAATATGTTTGCCTTTTTTTAGGGAAATAAAAACAATGTTTGGAAATCACCTGAATAACATAGAAGCTCTTAAAGATCCAGACAATTTTAACTTAGATTCAACTCTGTCGTCAGTTTGGGACAAAGATTCAGATGATCATTTTAGGCCCGTCTGCTCATCACCAACTTCTAGTATTCCTGGATCATCACCTAGTCCTTACAGTTCTTGGCAGGCCATTAGCAGCATCAATAAAAAACCAAAAGCAACCATTGAGTTGAAACAAGGCATCAGGGATTTATTCGATGAAATGAAGAAACAAACGAAAGAATTGAATCCAAATAAACTTCTGCCAATACCGACTAATTATGGTTCAGGAATATCAGATTCAAATGATGAGGATGGTTCCCAATTAAGGCATGTTCCTAAGTTAAACATTCCATCAGATATTCTAGGAAGTGATCTAAGTTCATAGAATTCAAGATTTATTTTTAAAACGTTTATAACGTTTTGTTGTATGATAATAGTTGTCTAGTGTATGTTGAAGCTTTGATATCTTTTCAGTTTCAACATTATTGGAGTCATGATTCATTTTTGTGTAATAGTGGCTAACCATTTGATCAATATTTGATCTTCAACTGTGTACATGTTTGTAAAGGAAGGTAAGGTTATTTTGGCATACATTTTATACATTTGATATTTATTCTAATTAAATATTATTTTATTTTCTATTACCATATACTTTTGGCTTTTTATTTTACAGTTCTCCCGTATGATAGAATAATTAAGCATAACTCTTACTTGGTTTGGTATTAAGTTGGTTGGGTTGAATAGAATTTTTTTTCTATCTAAATAGAAAGTATTGAAACAAAACTTAGATAAATGTTAAAATTTATTATTAAAATTTTATCTTGTTTTTCACATGCTTTATGGTCAATTATTATTACACAATTAGAGTGACTTCACCAAGATAAATTACACTCTCATTATCTGGATAAAAGAATTTGATCTTCTAGCCTAAGAAAACATTCTTAAAGATTGTATTATAGCTTGTGTGGAGATTTCAAGAATACATTTACATTAGTAAATCTCAAACTGTTTTATTCCAACAGGAAATTGAATAGAATGCTACTTTTTCCAGAATTAGATGCTCCATAAATAATAAAATGTACTTTTTGGTCGTAGTGTTTTGTTCCTGTCTATAACAATAAATTTATCAAAATTGTCAGTAATTTAGTTGAATTTTCTATTTGCAGTGTGACATAATAACATTATAAAATATTTGTTTCTTCAGTGTATACATGCATAGGTTGTAAAATATTATTTATTTAAAACTTTCATATCAAAAACTAAATCAACATTTTACAAATGTTTTTTACATTGTTGTTAGGAAGGGTGATAACAGTTTTTAAATTTTTCACAGGTGAATTATTGTAGGTAATATTGATAGATTGTTGAAAACCCTTTCTACTGTTAAACGGACCCTCTCCAAATTATAAAATGCCCTCTATGTCTTTGTACCAACACAATAGTTGGTGTCTTCAACATAATTTTGACTTATGATATTTACCAAAATCTTAAAATGACGAGTTTTCAACTTCAATTTTAGTTCCAGAAACAACTACAGTGCCTAATTGAATAGCCTAGGTAGAATGTTGAGGTTTTTTCAAAATTGGGAATTTTTCATAGTAATGAATTTTCAATAAAATAAATTTTGTATATAGGCATGTTATCACAAGTAGCTTTGCTTATTTTTATAAAATGTAATAAAGTTTTTATAATGAATGAAAAATTAAGAGCATTTTATTTAAGGAATTTTGTTTTAACTTTAAAAATATTGTGATATAAGAAGCATTTTGAAGGACTACCATTATATTTTCGAAAACCTAATTGAGTAATTAAAAACAAATTTTTGAATGGCATGCTCAATTTAAAAGAGGTATAACTACGTCTGAAGAGAAGACACAAACATATTGCCCTTGAAGCTATAACATTTTTCATAATTACGTTAATCAGGTTATACAGGGTGATCCATAAAAACGGGATTTTTTGTAACGTGTCGTGGCAGCCGTGAGCAGGTGGCAGCACTGCGGGACAGCGACAGTGTACAAGTAAACAAGCCGCCATTACAGTAGCCATGGACCAGTGGAATGGGCAACGGTGTGCGTTAGCTATAAAAATGTTTTATAAAAACGGTGATAGTTTGAAAGCTGCCCAGATTGAGTTCCGGCGTTTTTACAACTTAGGACGGCATGATTCCGTTCTGTCAAAACATGCCATTAGAAGTTGGATTAATAATTTTGAAGAGAGTGGATCAGCTTTAAAGAAGAAACCAACGGGGCGGCCAAGAAGTGCTCATACTGCACAGAACATTGATGTTGTACACCGATCTGTATTAAAGAGTCCACGCCGTTCGATTCGTAAGCAAGCAGCTGCGGTTGAAATGTCCCGTGAGTGTTCGCAGAATTCTTCATTTAGAATTAAAATTTCACCCCTACAAGCTGCAGATAGTGCAAGAGTTGAAGGAAAATGATTACCAGCCGCGACTGCAATTCTGCCAACAAATGTTAACACACATAAACAATGACAATGAATTTCTAAGCAAGTTGTGGATGTCAGATGAGGCCCACTTTCATCTCACAGGTTATGTTAACAAGCAGAACTACAGATACTGGGCAGACACAAATCCTAATGAACTTCATGAGCGCCCTTTACACGCTAATAAGGTTACAGTATGGTGTGGTTTCATTACATGGGATCATCGGACCTTATTTTTTCAGGGTGTCTAGTGACAGGGAAAACCGGGAAAACCTGGAAAAGTCAGGGAATTTTAAGATTCTGGAAAATTCAGGGAAAAGTCAGGGAAAATTTTAAACATCGGGAAAATATTTACTTTGATTAGAAACAAAACTAGTGGCCATTGCTCTCGAATATTTGGTATTGTAAGCCAGTGGTTTAGGGGCAGGGCAGTCAGGAAATAACACTTCTTTATTTAGATGCCCATTATTTATTTGATAAGCCCGTTGCTATGACCTCAGGACTTATGTCAATAAATATTAAACGTGTCGAGTTGGTACAGCTGGGAAGTTTTAGCCTGGACCGTGGCCTTGGGGTGCGCAGTGGTTCTGTTATCGTATGGACAGGTGAGGATAACAGATAACTCAGTCTGTTTCTGACCACACAGAACGCTGTGTAAACATTCGTAGCCAGCAATTTGTCTAGACTCGTGATAGTATGTGTTTTATTTGACGGTGATTATTTTTGCACTGTTTATTTCAACATGGAAGGTTCTGGTTTTCATTGCCGTAGCGGGCAATCACGTCATGCAGATGTCGTCATTACCTTCCCTCCTTCCTTAGGATAAATATAAACTGAAAGATGAAGTGACAGAAGCAGAGATTATATGGTGCGTGAATTGAGTAATGCAACACTTCTTTACGCAATGCAGAAGGTAGTGTGTGCCTCTTTCCAAGGATGTTCCCTTATAGCACCATTGCACAGAACATGAGATTGAGGAAAGATAAAATTTCCTATAGTGTTGTATACGGTTTATCAAATTATTTTGAAGACCTGTTACTGACATCATTAAATTCAAATTCTAACTTTGCACATTTTTTTTGTAATTGGCTTTGATGAAAGTTTAAACAAAATATCACAAAGAGCCCAAATGGATTTGAGTGTTAGGTATTGGGATGCAGAGACGGATGAAATGAAAGCTCGATATTTTGGTTCTGTGTTCCTTACAGACACAAAAGCAAAAGAGTTACTCAATTAGTTCTTAAAAGGTGTTCAAAGTCTGGATTTATCCAAGATCCTTCAGATATCAATGGATGGGCCCAATGTAAACTGGGCTTTCTATAGACAGAAAATGACCGAGAAAGATAGAAGAGCAGCTGAGAAGAGAAAAAATAATATTCAGCTGAAGGAACTGGAAGCTAAAAAAGCAAAAGTGATGTCAGTTGCTACAAAAGAAATAGAACTTGTATCTGAAGAGATTGAAAAACTAAAGCAAAAAAGCTAAGACAAGACAGTTGTATAAATTTGTTTATATTCTAAGTGTTATAAATATAGTGTAAATACAATTTAGAAAAGTCAGGGAAAACTCAGGGAATTTCTTCAAGCTATTTTACTAAACACCCTGGAAAAGTCAGGGAAAACTCAGGGAATTTCTTCAAGCTATTTTACTAGACACCCTGTTTTTTGAGGATGAACAGGGGATTGCAGTGACTGTCAATGCTGATCGTTACGTGGAAATGTTACAACGTTTCGTTACACCTGAATTGAACAATTTTCCAGACGTTCAAGAATCCTGGTTTCAACAGGATGGTGCGACATCACACACTGCACGGCGATCAATGGAGGCTGTGTGAGTATTGTTTGGTAACCGTGTCATCTCAAGATTCGGTAACGTTTTCTGGCCCCCTAGATCGCCAGATTTGACCATGTGCGATTTCTTTTTGTGGGGCTATCTCAAAACTAAAGTGTTCACAACTCGACCAAGAACTGTAAATGAGTTAAAACAGAGAATTCGGGATAAAATTCACAGTATTCCAGTTGAGATGTTGCAGCAGTCAATGAGGAATCTCCACCGCAGATTTCAAGAATGCATTCGTAGAGGAGGATGCCACCTAAAGGATGTTGTTTTTAAAAAATCATAAATTCCATCAGTGTTTCATAAATGGCAAGTTTTGATATTTCATGTAATATAAATAAAACCATTTTCTTCCATCACTCTTATATTTTTAGAATTTTTTTAAAAATTCCCGTTTTTCTGTGTCACCCTATACTTGACATGACTACTAATTATGGAATTGGGTAATAAACACATAACAAAACTGTGAGGTGAATAATTCTTCAATTATCTATTTACAGTCAAATTTAGCCAAACATTACTGGCAGTTGATTATAAGAATCAATTTGTTGACATTTGAAATAAAATAAAGCAAATTGTTTAGTCAATGAAGGAAATTTTTATTTGTTTGATATTGCACATCGATCATCTAGCATTAGTTTTACCCTTCAAATATAACACTGGGGTCCACTGAACCCACACAATTTTTACTGGGTAATTATTTTGTAATAATTTTTTTATGGGATATTTAGCCCCCATGTAAATTCAGTTGGTACTCCTGGGTAGAGCGGACACTGGTTTTGACATCTTGTAGTCTGCTGCTGTCTGTGCAATAAACAATATAAGCGGCCATGGGGTCCCGTGGACCCCAGTGTTATATTTACGTATACCTTTTTCAATAGTACAGTAATCTGATGTTATAAGAGATTTACTTGAACAAGAATCAGAATAATGTTCAACACCATGTTAGTAGACCATAAATTGACAATTATGGGAACAATGAGGACAAACAAATCCGAGATCCCTGCTAAGTTTTTATCAGTAAAACCTATAGGACAATCTCTATTTGCTTTTAACCATAATAAGACAATTGTGTATTTCATCCCAAAAGAGAAAAAAATGTTGTTTTGCCTTCAACCTTTCTTCTCAGTGCCATAGTTGATGAAAGTAAGAAACCCGAAATAGTCCTATTCTATAAAAGCCCCAAAGGAGGAACGGACACTTATGTCACTCTTACTCTATATGCAAGAAGACCAATCATTGGCATCTATTATTCTTTTATAGAATGTTAGATCAATATGGAGTAAATTCCATGGTCTTATAGAAACTTACTTACTTACTTTACTTTATCCAACGCCCACTCTTGGCATTTCAGCCATTCGGTGCCGCGGAGTCCAGTAGAGGGAGGCGAGATGCTCAAAGTCAGAGCCATATGCTTCATCGCGGACGTCCCACAGTCTTTGGCATTCGAACAGATGTTGGGCGTTCAAAATTGGTCTTATAGAAACCGAATGTGCAAAATCCACAAATTTCCCGATGGTTGTATTTTTCCACACTAAGAAAATCACTAATCAAATCTTTATTCTACAAACGTTTAGAGACTGCAACATTTTGCAGAAGCCTTAAACTGGCCATTTATGGCATTTTGCGTATTCCTGAAAGACAACATGAGAAAGTAAGAGGAACCTCTTAGAGGAAGAACCTCCAAGAAAAAAAAAGATATACTTTTTGTCCTCGAACAAGACAGAAAAACAAAAGTCTGTTGCCAAATTTGCAGTGCTGCTATGTGTGATGACCACCGGGCAATGGTTTGCAAGGAATATGTGGTTTAAGGGACCGAAACATTTAAAGAAAATCTAAGCAAGTCTTTATCACGAGTTTTTCAATATATTTTGAATGTTGGTTAATGGCGGATTTTGTAGGGTAGTGTAAGGGTAGGTATTAATTTTGATAACTTTTCAATAATACTGTGGTAAAGGACAATAATATTTCTTTCAGAATATGTATAATTGTTTATCTAATATAAAATAAATGTAACTATTTTTTCCAATTTAGTACAACTATGCATTTTTGTGAAAAAGAATTGGTTTTTTGGGAATTTATGTTTTTTACCTTCATAAAAACCTTAATTTTAACACTAAACTACAAATATTCATAAGATAATACCTAATAAAACGGGTAATTATTTTAAAAACAATGTATACGAATACGGTGATAAAATATATTTTGAGGTTTGGTGGACCCCAGTGTTGCTGTTATGTTACAAAAAATAAGTGTTATACTTGAAGGTTATCTTTTGGGTTATATCTCATATTTTTTAAAAATCACTTTTTTAAACTTTAAATGCTAAGATTTATAAGAAAAATAAAAGTTTTCATTTTATGTAAAAATATATTTGTTTTATTATTTAACAGATAATTTACAACAAATTATAAAAACAATTTTGCAAACAGCTGTTTACTTTAAACAGTTTATTTTAAAATTATCAATGTTATATTTAACAGTATGCTTTCCACTCTTACATATTTTATTATACTCATTATTTATTTAAAAAATCGTGTAGTATTTTTTAAAAAACAAAATTATATAATTAATATATTCAATAATGACAAGTTTATTCCTTATGACTAGATTAACTGTCAACTTCCATAGAGACTGATGATTTTAATAGAACCTCTGTTGCATTTTTGGGATATAAAGCAGTCAAACAACCTCCTGTAGGCAGCGGTTCAGCTTTTAACTTTCCTGTAAATTCAGGACGTTTTGGTTTTGTTGTTCTAGCTATCCAAATATCTAATAAAGAAGGTTTGTTTATTGTAACTGGTTGGTTTGATTGAAGAGGTGGAGACATTGGTGAGTCTGTTGTTGCTCGAATAACACTTGCTCGGTGTATTACTTCACTTTGAGTTAGTGTACTAGAAATAGTATTGGAAATGTCTTTTCCGTAACTGTAAAAATAATACAATATTAAAAAAAAGAACATTGCAAAGACCAAGGCAACTTATTGTAATTGCACAGAACACGATGCTATATATTTAACCCCACGTTACATGTGCAGCGGAGAATCCCCGCATTTTAGTTAATTTTGTAATATTACTAAACGTATGATTTGAGTGAAACTCGAGGAAATCTTCCCTTTACCCACCACACACCAGAAAAATCTGATTCAGTTGATCTTGAGATGATAGTCAACACACAAAGACAGTTTAAAGTGGTTTAAGTGGAGAATTCCTGCCTATGCGTGAATGGTGTCATACTATACGTTAAAACATTATTGTTTTGTCAACATGGTCGTTAATTTATAAGGACATTATTAATTTAGAGAGACTCTGTATCAAAGTCCTAAGTTAGTGAGGAATTCCCTGCCCTCACGTGTGTCCATGTTACATAAGGTAAAGGTTTGCTTGTGGGATTTGAGGCATTAGGATGAATAATTTATCTAACTCTACCTATTAATAAACAAAAGCATCTTTTTGTACAAAATGATAGTCAAAACTCCAATGGTTGTAAAAATAATTAATATATTTATAACATAAATAAATGAAACTTCCATACCACAAATGACTATTTTCTTTTATTAAAAACCTTAGTACATTTTGATTGATTAGCAATCATCCTCTGAGGTAATTTACAATAAAAATGTATTTGTATTTTTATTGTTGTATTTTTATTGTAAATTACCTCTGAGGATGATTGCTATGCAATCGAAATGTACATAAGATTTTAAATAAAAGAAAAAAGTCATTTGTGGTATAGAGGTTTCATTTATTTATGCTAAACATTACGCCACAGTGGTTTTACAGTTATAATATATTTATTGTTAAAACAAAATAATTCAAACTAATAAAAACAAATTAGAGTTGGGGAATTGCCCCCATGAATGTAACCTTGTTAATTTTTCTACGGGTATAATAGGGGGGTTAAAAGCTTTATTATAAATATGAGTACTTTAATATAATAAACAATAATTGTTAGATAATAAAAGATTTTATTTATTTATTTTAATTGAGCCATTTAAATTTCATGCATTGAGGATGTGGAGGATCATTCATCCATTTAGGCTTGTTGGATCAATAGCAATGCCAATCACTTGCAATTGGCCCTGCAGATAGTAGTGGCCAGTTGCTATGCGGAATGTGGAAACAGCCTCCATCCGGAGTAAAAGGATCCTCGGCTACGAGGAACTCCAATGTTTTATTTTTGGCCAGTTCCGATATATCTCTTTGGTTGGAGGCACTCACTATAGCATCAATGATGTTTTTGGCTTAATTAGGGAGCATTGGACTTTCCGTTGTTCGGTTTCTGCTCCCCTTTTGGCTAGTTTGTCGGCCTTTTTGTTCCCTGCAACGCCTACATGGCTAGAGACCCATTGTAGCTGTACATGCCACCCTGCTCTGATGAGTAAGGTGCATTGGACTTTAGGTTGTTCGGCTTCTGCTCCCCTTTTGGCTAGTTTGCCTTTTCGTTCTCTGCAACATCTACATGGCTAGGGACCCATTGCAGCTGTACATGCCACCCTGCTCTGATGAATAGGGAGCATTGGACTTTAGGTGGTTCGCCTTCTGCTCCTCTTTTGGCTAGTTTGTACCTTTTCGTTCCCTGCAATGCTTACATGGCTAGGAGCCCATTGCAGCTGTACATGCCACCCTGCTCTGATGAGTTTTTTTAAAAATTTCCAGATGGCAGTTAAAGATTATAAAAGAAATATTGGAAATAAATATTTTTTTAAAACCTCTATTTATTAGTCTAAAACAAACAATTTCTCAAAAATAAAGTTAGAAAATGATATGACTAAGCTTTGCAACTAGTTTTTTAAAAATATCAGTAAGAGAACAAAATAATATCTGTATAATCAGATTTAAATATGAAATAAAGGTTGTTAACAAGAAACAAACTCTAATCTATTTAAATTAATGTTACTGTCATGATTTAAGTTTAAAACATTTAAAGAAATCAATATTTACATTATCCAAAGTAAATATAATACTTAGAATGCATTGATACATGTCTGAATAATCAAGTCATTTTTTTTATAAAACATATTTTTCCTCAGTTACTTTGCTGAGCCCTACTCAACAATGCTTTTGTGACATAAAACATTTTTTTTTGGTATTCATTAAAACCTAAATGACATCAACCTTCTAGTATTTAGGGAATCTCCCTAAATTCCAATTGGCATTAATTATGTTTCAGAAAAATGAATTTTTTAAAAACAGTAATCAATATTGATGTTTAAAATATTTTTAGTGATAATCAATTTGAATAATGCAATGTATATCATTCCTTTGAAGTTTCATTTAATGATGATCACAAACTGCTGAATTATTGATTTGCAATCAATCAACCTTTTAAACTAAATAAAAAAAGGTAAACATAAAAACAAAGAAGTAAAATTTTGGTTTTTGAATATACAGAAAAAAATCAAAATAAAGAAATAAACATTAAAACTAAGGATGGGTCTAAACCTAAAATTTTTAATTCCGATTGCGATTCTCATTTTCATTTTTCGATTCTTTAAAGTCATATAGGCCTGTGATATTCCCTAATAATGAATTTATTTTAACATCTTGGTCATATGGTGAAACCTTTTAAAAGTTCCGTTTTAATGTAATAGACTATACAAAATGTTCAACCCTGATTTATGAATATGAATTTCTGAAAGCATGACGAATATATCGGAATAAAAGTAATGATTTTTTTAAAATTACAAAAGCGAACTTCAGTCACAATTACAATATAGCTTCAGTAATAGCCATATAGTTTATATAACTGGAGAAATTGGATCTATCTTAGTGTGTTGGCGGAGAATTGGCAGTCGGAGCAGGGAGAGGAAGAAAAGAGAGATAATAGAGTGCAAATGCGTGAGACAGCAGCGGTGATAAACGGACTAGAAATACTTCCGATCGTTTTTATAGTTGCGTCAAATAATAATACTTTTGTTATCTCAAATCAGCATTTGCTTTAATCATTTAATTCATTCAAAGCAACAAATACATATATAAGACATAGCTGATAGTTAATATATCCTATAAAATACTCCACACGTTTTTAAACAATTGAAAAACAAGAATAGGGACTGTCCCTTTAATCAATGTAGAATCGAGTATCAACGATACCTCGATACCATTAGAATCAACAATTTCTGAAATCGGAATCGGCCTCCCTAATTTAAATTTACACATCAACACACATAATGATTCTAGATCAAACCAATACCTAAAACCACTTCAACTACTAAAGAATCAAGAGTTACTTGAAATTCAGCATATAGAGCTCTTCAGTGAGTCAATAATATTTAATAATCTTAACAGAATAACTAAGGCATCGTAATATAGATTTATTAAAACATCCATCAATTTACTTACTGATCCAATTCTCGCAATGCATGATCCAGTTCAACCTTTTCAGTTTTTGTCTTGTCATCATCTTTGTTTCGACACTCTAACAAACATTGTAATACTTGGGCATGATTTTCTGTACGATTATGTATTCTAATATAGGATTCCAACTCTGTCCACATTTGCCGATATTGTTCATCTCTAAATACAAAGGAAAACTTGTAATTTATTGTTTAAAAATGTAGTAGTTAAACAATAATGTCTTTAAAGACAGAAGAACTTTTAAAGGAGAACCTTAATCTAATATTGTTGGCTCTGAAAAAGTAAACTCTTGAGAAATAATATTGGAATTATTCTTTTAAAATAGTTGCTTTTTCTAATTATCTTGAATCCATTAAATAAATAACAAGTAATTATTGAATATAACGGAGTGAAAACTATTAACTTATTCAAGACAATAATTTCATTGTGAAGTTTGGCTTCATTAATAAAACGATTGTTTCGAAATACAACAGGAAGTAAGTTGATAGTTTTCACTCAGTTACTCAATATATACTTATGACTTTTAAAATAATTTTAAGTTCAAAATAAAGTTGCTCATCAGTCTCAAGCTTAGGAGCCTGATATTAGGATGGGAAAGGAGAAGGGGTAGATGAGTTGCAGCTTTAAAAATCCTTTCTTCAGCTGATTCTGGCCGATTTGAACTTGAAAAAAAATGTTACATCCTTATTTGAGGAATGTATATAATAAAGGCTAATATTTATTGCAGTTAATAATAAAATAATGTGGGTAACAAACAACATAAGATGTTTACTGAATACAAATTTTTTTAACAATTCAAATCAGTTCTTTAAAAACTATAAGACAGGCATAAAAAAGGTTTCCTTTAAAAAATAGGATTAAAAATACATAACCTGTTATTATCATGGTATTAAATTATTTGTAATGAGATTTATCAAAATGTAAATAGATTAATATACAGTAGAGTCTCAAAATTCTGAGCTTCTGTTAAATTCGAATTGGCTAAGCAGCTGGATTAATCAGCTAAGCCACCGGCATTCAAAAACATTTCCACGTCAGCATTGCCGGTTTCATATAAGAACTTGGAAGCTGATTCAATGGATATAAATTCCTGATTAGAGAGCTATTTAAAGAGTGGTTTTTAATGAGTTTGTGCCCAACTCAAAGGCTTTAAAAGCAAAGAATTTGCCTCGTAGGCTATTTTACTGTTAGAGAAAGCACCATCGCATCCCAATGAAGATCAACTGTACTCAGATGGTACCTGTGCTTTATACTTTCCCGCAAATGTTACAAGCCTAATCCAACCAGTGGATTAGTGTGTTCTGGAATATATAACAAAAATACATGTTACCTTTTACAATGTCTCTTGGAACTGAAAGGGAAGAAAGCATTGTAGGCTTTCTAAAAAAAATTTCAGTCAAATCATAGAACAAAACAAAAAAAGTGATATCAAGTTAGTCACGGAATAAAATCCTGAATCATATTGAAATTATTGAGTGTGAAAATTCTGATGTTACAATTATTCAAATGGTACAAACTACTGAAGGCAGTGATGATGACAATAAAGATTAAGGTTTGACCAAGACAGTACAAGGAGGGAAAATTAGTCACATTGAAGGAACAACCAACCGCCTTGGAAACTGCCTTCACTATAATGAACAGACAGACCCCATATCAACAGGCGTGCTTTTGCTAAAACGTCTATACAGCACCGTATTAAAAACTATCTCATAAGCAAAGCAGAAAACACAACTTTTTCCAAAAAATGTATGTAAGTACAGTAATCAATAAAGTTCTAGAAACGTATTTTGTGCATTCTTAATTATACTATTTAGGGTTCATTAGAACTCCTGTTTTTTTTAATGCACAGGATATTTTAATGCAAAGGTATTTCTGTGTTTTCCGATGGGGTTTCAGTCCCACTTACCTCAAATTATCGAGACTGCTGTATTTATTAACTTATCAAAACTATTTAATAGTAATCTATGTGTAAAACGGCTTTTCTACAGCATAATCTATAACACAAAATCAGCTGTTATGTGAAATCATATGTCACATCAGCTGTTATGTGAAATCATATGTCCCATCAGCTGTTACGTGAAATCATATGTTATCATTTAATTCACTTTGAGGTGACTTGTAGCATAGTGTGACAGACATATATTCTGTAAGGTATGCGTTTCAGAGACAGCTAGATACAAAAGCAATGATTTAATCTCATGTTTTGTTCACCCAACTTAAAGAAGTTATCACTTTAAAAAAATATGGAAGCTATATTTAACACTATACTACATACGTTATACTGAGATAGCTAAATAATTCTTCCCTCAGTATAGGACAGGCAAGCAAGTATAGGTAATTCTGGGGAGAAGAAAAATATTGTTCAAAATGATGTCAATAAAGACTGTATATTCATATACTTCAAACATTATGACACAGAAAACAAGATGTACATTTGGAAAAAGAATTGATAAAATTAAGTTTCAACATTTGTCAGAAGAAGAAGCTTTAAAAGGACAAAATAAAAGGCAAAACTGCTGTCATCAAAAGAAGTAATGAATATTGTAGAATAACTACATACTTACATCAGAACGGATTTAACTCATTTTCAAATTAAAATTGCATAATTTTAGGTTACATAACTTACATGACTGTTAATCTACAAAATAAAGCAAGAGGTGGAAACGTATTCAATGGAAATTAAATTAAGCAGACTCAAGAGCAAACATAATTTAATCAATTGTAAGAGGATGATAATGTCTTGTCTTCCAAAAAAAAGGGAAAAAATAGAAAAATAGAAAATATTTCTAGTGATACTCGTAACGGATGAAGTTTATTGGACCAAGAAATTATTATTACAGGTAAGGAGTAGCATTGGTTCCCAACCTGTGGGGGGTATTTATGTTATTAGGAGGGAAATATATAGGCGGTGGGTGATTTTTAGGCAAAGAGTATTTCAAAGGGGGAACATTAAAATAGTACTGTGCAATTGAACCTGTACAGTAGTTTTGCAGAGTAGCATGAGTCACTGGCTATTTTTGGCCAGCGAGGTCATTGCACTTACCCCTTTCCACAGTACCAACCTGTTGTTGCTCAGCAAGTCAGTGAGTATATAATCAACTAGAGGGTTCCTGTAGCTGTGCTGGATGTATCAGGTATATCCCACTCACTGGAGATCAACTTGGAAGCCCTAGCTTAGTCTATTCTATACCTATTTAGAATATTTCAATGCGCACAGCAGATGGGTGACCTCAAATTCCTCATCCTTCTGCCATTGACCTGCATTCGTCTTCATTTGAGTGCTTCATCATCAGTTTTTGTTTGTGTATTTTCTGTTTTTGTGCATTTGTTTTAATGTAGACGTTCATTTACAATGAATTGAAAAAAGAAGAAGTTTAATCAATACTCAGCTGAATACTTAAAATTCGGTTTCATCCCGTCTCCGCAAAACATACAGTTTCCAAATGGTATTTTATGCGATAGAATATTTACTAGTAATAAAGCCATGAAGCATTCACAAACAAAATAGCATTTATCTATAGTGCACAGTGATAAAGTGAGTAAAGAACATAGTTATTTTCAATGCCTCAAAGTTAAAGCTGATAAACGGCCTAAAGCGAGTAAATTATTTAAAAAACAAGCAACTATTTTGACAAAGGTCTTCTTGCTTCTTACAAAGTGTCTTTAATGAGCGCTAAATGTGGTAAACCTCACATAGTTGAGTAAACTGTTGTATTACCAGCTTAATATTGTTCAAATAATACTAGATAAGGGCTCTAGTAATAAAATAAGTCAATCGGTCCCTTTGAGCAACAATACTGTTTCTGGAGAATTGACTTAATGGCCACAGGCAATGAATCCAAACACACCAATTGGTTGAAAAAGAGTACATTTTCATTTCAGATTGATGAATCAACTATGATTGATAACAAATCAAATGTATACCTCACATAAGCCCCATTGAGATTTATCAATGAAAAAAAAGGAAATTACAGAAGAAATGTTTGCTAGAACTTTGATCACTAATACGAACAAATTTTCAATTTCTAAAAAAAGTACAAGACTATTTTGAGGAAAAAGAGATACCCCAAACCAACTCCCGCCATGGTAGGTCGTCACCCTGGGTTTTTAGCCCGCATCAAGGAAAAATCCCAGAGGTCACTGTTAACTGTGTTGTGAATAATCAAAACACTACTGACTGTGTTGTTGATCGTAAACACTTAGTGTCCTGTGTAAAAACTGAGTGAAACAGTACTTAGCTGCGTAAAAACTGAATAAAACAGTATTTAGCTGCGTAAAAACACTCCAAATGGATACTGTAAAAGCTCTTATATCCGGCACCCTCGGGATCGTATAAAAATATCCGTATAATTCAACTTAACTTATACAGAATATGTACTGTACATAACGTTATGCCACCTATCAAGGGAAATTGAATGAATTGTTGAAATCTTATCTCCCATATTTGTTTGTATCCAATTACTGTATTTCTGCAAGTACACGCTCGTTCACACAAAATTGAAGAAAGATAAGAAATGTATTGCTAAAAAACTTTTTCGTTCAAACAACATTAAAATAAAACATTCACAAGTACACTTAACTATACAAGGACTAATAATTTTATAATGTTTTAATGATTTTTAAAAATATGACAGATGTCTGATTGCTTGATAAGTGATGGCAGTTTAACAACAAATTTTGAATAAAGCAAATGCATTTGCAAAACTTCCTGAGCTGAGTAGCATTTCTTACCTTCAATAAACCTAATGGCGTTGTATAAGCGGCTACAGCATTACTCCATGAAATATTTACTTTTTCTTGGAACTATTTCTTGATTAGGTTGGTAATTGATATCTATATGACTTTTGTTTTGTACTGGATTTTCGATGAGTCGTATCTTGTAACAACAAAAAAAGATACTGTTCTGATTTTTGTTTTGATAATGCTGGTTGATAGAACGTTCCAGATGATAGAATGCCATATAAAAGAGCTTTTACTGTACTACTGGTTGTTACATATTATTCCTAGTGAGGACAAATCTAAGTTGTAAATGCTTCAGAGAGATTACTCTTATTGCCCGATTCTTGCCCTTTACAAGATCGTGCAGTCAGTTCTATAAAAGACGTTGATATAGTTGCAACTCTCTCCCGCTGTGTTCTAATAGAATCATACAATACAACAAATTGGTCTCAACAAGATCAAAATTAAAACCTTCAAATACCGTCTGTTTTGACAATTTTTAGATGAAACTGATAAGGAATTCGAGAGCTTGATTCTATATATAGTTGTGAGGTGCTAGCTTTACAAACGAAAATGTCTGTGCCTTTTCTTCAAATTATTTAACAAGGTTACCGATACGTTTTTTCTTGATACGCTTTATTCAGTTTGAAGTTAGAATTCAAAGCAACACAAGTTGGAACTTGCTTACTTTACAAATATTTGAACAAGTGATCAAAGTCAATATAAGGCTTCAAGGAAACAAGATGAACCTTATCAAAGCCAAAAGAATTATTTCATCATTCATCGCCAAATTTGATATTTGCAAGGTACATATTGACCAAAGAGGTGGTTCAGTTACCAACCCTTGTAAAGAGTTAAGACAACAAGATACCTGAACTCGCAGAAGACCAATTATTTATTTTAACTGATCACCTCGAACAAATAAAAACTGAGATTGAACAAGTTACACATTTTAAGTTGGATTCTAGATCTGTTCTCGTGTGAAGTTGTAGATAAGCTAAATAACTATTCAGTCGGAGTTTATAGATTTGAAGTATGACAGTGAGGCAAAAACCATTTTCAAGCAGAGCGGTTACGAGGTTACTTTTTGGCCTACTGGTAAAAGAAACCTCTTGGATGCATTGAAGCTCTCACTAATAACAAATTATTTAAAAAACAATATTTTGAGTTTTAATCATCCACCAATTGCTACAACTTTTTATGAAGAACCATAAAAACAGTATTCAACCAAATTGTAATCAACAAATGTAAATACTGGGAAAGTTTGTGAAACACAATTTTACAAATACTTGTATTATCCAATATTTAATAGAATCAAATTCTGGTAAAATGAAACAGTATTTAATACTTTACAAAACAACAAATAAATAAATTTGACTCGCTTATCAACTGTTATTTTTCAACACAAAACACTTTCATGCAAATATACAAAATGACACGAATGCCTAAATAACATGAATTGAAATAAATTATTTGTTGTGAAAAGCAACAAAAAACCTCATTAGATTAATAACTTAGAAACATCCATCTGAAGAAACCAGTTGGAAAAATAGCAAAACGCAAATTAGATCCCAACTATGTAGAATAAAACATGCACTAGGACTCTAGTGCATGTAAAGTAGAAGCCAGTATATCAAATAAAACTCCCTATAGATTGAGCTAAATCAATTTCTGAAGAAAATAAAACCAGGTCAAGTGTCTCTCTGTCTTATATAGTTAAATTAGTAGTTTTAAATATAATTTTGTAGTCTTTTGATATTTTCAAATGGTTCTATTCCATTATTAAGTAATTTAAAGGTTTTTAAAGTATTTAATGGCTGTGTTACAGATTTTTATGAATAATTAAGTTTGACGAAAGGAGGAGGCTATTTTTTACGATTTATAGTGTGGAAAGTTTACAATTAAATGTTTACTGTAAGTTTTATTCTTGGATTTGGTGTTTTAATATCTGTGTAGTTGTTTATTTTGTTGTACAATGTATTTCATTGTGTTAATTTGTTTTAAATAGGTATTATTATTAGTTAAAATATATTTATATTTAAATATATTATGCTTGTATGGACTGCAAAGTGATGAGTTTGTTACACTAAATGGTTAGACATAAGGATCTCTAAAACTAGAGCTTTTATTTAGGTGTTTACTCACCTCTCTAAGTATGATAAGGGTACCTGTGCTTTATCAATAGTTGCCTGTGTTTTATTACAAACTTAGCTAAAGTAACTAACCTCTTAGGGCCTTTCCCTCTTTGTCCAATACTTGGTGTTTGGAGAGGTTCATGCTTAGCTTCAGAACTCATCAAGGCGTAAATACATTGCTTACACTCTACTACTTCTTCTTCCGTCAGTGTGTCTTTCAACAATGTATTCAACAACGGCTCTGTATACTGTCAAAAATAATGAACAGCATAATTTAGCATTAAAGTAATAAGTAATAGTACATGTTATTATTACAGGTACTATTAAGATATTACATAATATTATTAAAAGCTCTTCAAATTTATTTTACTTGTAGCAACCACATCCAATTAAAGGCCTTTGACCCTATTTCAAAAAGAGTCATCTTAATATTTATCTTCTCAGATTTATAACGTTCCGATTATTATTTTTCAAATGTTATATATTATTTTTATTACAGAGAGAGAGAGAGAGAGAGAGAGTTATTATATGTTATTGTAATAATTAAAAATTAATTACACTTAATGGTAGGATAATTGTTTACAATAACATATAATAACTCTATAAAGTAAAACGGTTTTTTTGTATTACCGGGTTTTTTGTATTACCGGTTTTTTTTTACTTGACTTTTCATCTTTCTAAATTAAAATTGCAAGTCAAGTAGGGAGTCGAATAAGAAAAGCCAAAGGCTGTGTGTCGTAAGGGACCAGGCCGGAAAAGACTAGTGCTAGCAGTGTCCAAGAGATTAGTCTCCGATCGATCGGATTTACCTCAAGGAATTCAGCTACAGAGGTAACAGAGCTACAGAGGGTTATATTTTGATACGACACAAAAGGTAAAGCTTTCAATATTTTTGTAAAATTTCCTTTGTGGGGTGGGACTTTCTAAATTTTATTGTGGGCCATAACTGTGTTATTTGCCCTCATACGGCAGTGTGACAAAAGTCAGTGCAACAAAATAATAATGGACAATGTTAAATATAAAAAATTTATATATATATAATTTTAGTTCTAGTAGAGCTTAAAGCTTATTTAGGAATTTTTGAACTAGATAGGAGACTGACAGACTTACCTAGTGGCAATAGTATAAAACTGCAATCTGTTGGAAATAAATAAATAGCCACATATAAAAACTTATTAAACTATTGAAATATTTCGATCACACAATGATCTTTGTTAATCAAAAAAGAGAAAAAGAAAAGACTGACGTGAACCACAGATGTGTATAAATATGCAAATGTCACAGATGGACAGATTTATATTTTATCTTATAGTACTATATGTTATTTGTATAAATATTGATTGAAACCAGATTTTAATAGTTTGTCAAAAAAAAGGTAATTGGAGTTGTTAAAAATAGTAGAAGTTAGGGGGAAGGTAAAAGAGGTATCTGATGTTGAAGTAAGGAGGCTCTCTAGATTTGGTGTACCACTGGTATGACAACTCCCATCTTCTCAATTCTGAAGGGTTGTAATCAGGGGGAAGGGTCTTAATAATTTTAGTGGTATAACAATCATTGAAAGATATGATGTGACTAGCCGCATGTTGAGCAGCTGGCCTGTCTATATTCATGGTTCCAACGTCATGTCTGTGGCCATTCATTCTGATGCTCAGACCATCCGTGGTAAGGCCTATGTACTGTGCCGGGCAAAATTTACATTACAACTGGTATATTACATTTTTGTATTTTTTTATATGTGTCTATTTATTTATTTCCAAGAAATTTCAGTTTTGTACTATTGCCACTAGGTAAGTCTCAGATTTCTATCTAGCCCAAAAATTCCTATATATATAACAAAAGGGGAAACTGATGAAAAATTGTAAATCTATATAAATTTCATGTGTTAAAAATCTCAAATCTTTTGATATGAAGTTGCACAATTGTTTTTACATACCTGTGAAAACATATTATACAGAAATCGCACCTGTGATAGGTAGAAAATGCTTTTTCTTGACCATAAAAACAACAAACACTATATTAAATATTTTACAATTCCATTTCAATATATCTGATTTATTGTTAGTTGCATTTTTATAAAATTCTATTTATTATCACTTTAATCGTATCTTGTGACATTGCATTGAAATTAAGCTGTCGCTTACCATAGTGTTTGTTTCATGATTATAGATTTTTTTTTAATCTGTTTTTTAAAACTCTTTTAGTTATCAATGATACGCGTGGTGGATTAAGTTGTATCAATTTATATGCGATTTATTAATATTTTTAATTTTTGTGTTTGTTAGTTTGTTTTCTTTTTTGAGCTGCAGCAAGCATGGATGAGTTCAGCACAGATAAGTAGTATGTAAAAAAATATAATTAAAAATATTTTGAAACAAATAACTTTCTTTAATTATTGGTAATTATTTATATTATATACATAATCAATATCTAGAAAAGAAATATACCTGGCAATTCAGAATACGCAACATACCCAATATTTTGTTGCATGCAAATGAGTGATCCATGGAAGATTTTGTTTATCAAATAAAAAAAACCCAAATCTAACATTATTAATGGGTTTAAGCCCCATCGCATCACGATAAAAGAGAGGTCTAGTGTTAACTATGATGACTAAATGCTATACACCATGTGTCACATACAGTGAGAACAGAAATAGAAAGTTAAATTTAATGTAAAATTACAAAAACTTCCATAACAAACTAACAAAATTTGTTATGAATCAGAAACAAATGGGTAGCATACGTATAGATAAGATAGAATATAAAAGGAATATCAATATTATTATGACATAAGAAATATAATCAATAAAACAAATTGATCAGAAACAATTTGCACACACCTAGTAGCAGAATTTATAAAACAGAATTCCCAGATTTTAATAAATTATGCATTAAGCATTACAAGAACAAAAATTAAATGATAAATATGAAGAATGTCTTGAAGCATTTTAAACCAAAGATTTAAAACTCAAACCTAGCCAAACATGCCATAAAATTAAACATATATTTAATATGTACAGCATGGCCTAAAAATAAGAATCTGGGAATAACTGTAAATTTATAAACACAAAAAATAAATATTAAACAAACAAGTCCAAATAAAATAGAAAATAACAAATTATTAAAATTAATTAACAAATTTAACACCGACATTGACCAATCTAGGGAAACCAAAAATAGAAGAGTACTGTTATACCACATGACGATGGACAGTTTCTTATAGCCAACCACTTCAAGAACACTGCGGTCTTCTAATGCTAAAAAAAGAGTGGAGTGTAGTATAGCTCTTGAAAGTCGATTCACAAAAAATATCAAATAATATTCTTGTTTATACATAAATACAAAACATACATAAATATACAGCAACAAGTGTTTGTGATGAGAGAGACATTTTGATAACAACATCAATTTATAAATATCTGTCTCTGAAACCATATGGATCACATGTAAGACAGGACAGTGCTTTATAGAAACTAAAGGACAATTTGTATTTTTTCCAAAAGTTTAGAATATTTGTGAGTGAGAT
Organism: Prosapia bicincta; assembly: GCA_036971475.1. NCBI lineage: Eukaryota > Metazoa > Arthropoda > Insecta > Hemiptera > Cercopidae > Prosapia > Prosapia bicincta. The sequence continues at coordinate 241,862,157 of JBAIZL010000005.1, read as the reverse complement.
TAATACTCAAAGAGCCACTGGGATCAATCTTGTCATTATTCTGTTGGAGAAGAGGAATTACTGTTGCTTTTAACCATATTTCAGAAAAAAAAATTATTCAAATACATGTTTGAATCATGATGGGAGATGATTAAGGCAGGGCATAAGCTGAGACGCATGCAGCGCAGCACACGCAAGTCATGTTTTTAGGTGTAACACACGCAACAAACATTTTTTTTACCAGCGCATGCTGAGACGTAGCCCACGGCACACGCATGCCATTTTTGCCTTGAAAATTAGATACCAATTTATTTGAATTCGATATGGAATTGGTTCTGTGGCAGAGTGAATACTGTATATGAAAAAAACGAAAAACACACATGGTTATGTTGGCCCACAAAGAGTGTATACGTTTTTTTTGCTATAACCTTCATGATTCACATTGTATAGCACATGTAACTCGCACAGAGTTATTAGAGATTTTAAATATATAAGAGCCAAGTACAATATGTAAACTACGGTTCAGTGTTTGTCTATTACTGACTATATCGACCATGTGTTGCATTAGAGATTTTAAAAATATGAGAGTTCAGTACAATATGTAAACTATTGTTGAGTGTTTGTCCTTTACCAGCTGAATCAAACTGTCATTATCGACATCTTGAATCCCTAGTTGCGTGGCATGTACGTCAAATCTGTGTCTGTGCTACAAACTGTGCCAGACACTACCATGCATGCGCCTCAGCTTATGCGGATCCGTTAGGAAATATGGCAGCACAGTTTTCTGCCGTGTGTTGCATTGTGTGCGTTGCGCCGCTTGCGTCTCAGCTTACGCCCTGCCTTAATAGTATGTGCAATTTTGTAAGGATTTAGAGCAGAATCTCTTGAAGATGAGAAAACGGTCTTTTTTGCAAAAAAAAGTATTTGAAGTGAGACTTGCCAAACAGACCATCGGTGAATGCCAAGTTCTTGCTCAGTTTTATATAACTGAAATGTTATACTATAAGTAGGAAGATGAAAAATTTACTATTGAGAATTTGAAGAGCTATGAGGAATTTAAAAATATGTGCCTAAAAGATTAAAAATATTCACATTTTCCATCATCAGGCTTCTATCCAGCCACTTGAGTTTTATTACTAGAAATTAAATCGAATTACTAAAAACAGATCCCAATATTTTGACACAGTACTTGCAGGTTTTTATCAATACAGTAGAGTCTCGATAATTGAGGTGAATGGGACCGAAACCCCCTCGAATTACCAAAAACTCAGATTGTATGGAAATACGTTCCTAAGCATTAAAAAAATATAGGGAGTTTTAATGAACCCTAATTCTATAATTAAAAATTGACTAAATGAGTTTATAGAACTTTATACCAATATTTCTTGAAAGCCCGACTCATTTTCATTGAATACTGTATTGATATAAAGATTTCTTAGAAGCCCGACTCATCTCCTTTGCATACCGTATTGATATAAATATTTCTTGAAAGCCCGACTCATTTTCATTGAATACAGTAGTATTGATATAAAGATTTCTTAGAAGCCCGACTCATCTCCTTTGCATACCGTATTGATATAAATATTTCTTGGAAGCCCGACTCAAAATTTTCTTTCAAACAGATAAAATAGGCTCAAATTTAACAGAAGCTTGAAACATCGGGACTCGGAATTTCGAGACTCTACTGTATTTATTTTGTCATTCCAGATGAACAAAACTTTGCTCAGTATTTCTTTTAGTTAATAACTTAGAAAGCAATTACAGTTTTAGATACTCCCTGTACTAGCATTTCAATATCACTATGAAGAGGGAAAGCAAATACAGAATTTTGCCTTTTGATCAACGCCTCATCCCCATAATTCTCTCTAATGGCTCGCTCTAAGACTAAGTTATTAATTTTTTTTGAAAAAGAGATTCCTAAAATTACCTGTTTAAAATTAAATATTGTTGTTGATGAAATTGTAATAGGCCAGTATTTTGTATGTCTGTCTAGCCTAGCTTTCATAACTTCTAAAGGTGGTATAGCGCCCTTTTCTTTTTTCTTTATTGGAACCAATCTGTTTTGTTGCATAAACATTCCAAAATCCTGAAAAGTACAGTGTAGTTAATACATAGAAAGATTTTCAGACATAAAATTCACAACATATAAGCATTCATTGTATTTTTATAGAAATGTTTTTTTTTTGTTTAAACTCTAAACATGTGAATTTTTATTAAAATCCAATGAAATTTTGTTACACTCTGTAAGTCTAAGGTTGAATTGCTAGTGAGTAGACACTCGTGATTAGAATTTTGCCCATATAAGACATGATTTACCTGACTTGCAATATTACTACAGCTCTTGTCACTTTCTAACTATATCTAAGAGGTCTGAATTTTGATGAGTTAAACGCAGAGAAGTGATAACTGGTTTTTCCACCACGACAACGCTCCAGCTCACTCAGCACTCAGAACTCGTGAGCTTTTGGCCAAACACTCGATCACTGTTCTTCCCCTCCCCCCTACTCACCTGACCTTGCTCCTTGTGACTTTTTCTTATTCCCAAAACTCAAAAAACCAATTCGTTGTTCCTTCAGGCTGTCCATTTTACAATCCGACAAACGAAAAAAACACTCTTTACTAAACTGCGTGTAACTCATCAACAAATGAAGATATCTGCGACTGAAATACCGTGTTTTAATCAGCTGATTTATACAAACCTAGCGACACCAAGCGGATTCTCCTGAAACTAACTAGAGCAGCGAAATTCAAACAGTCCGCGTATTTTTTGAACAGACCTCGTAAATTACCATTTAAACTATCCTTTAATACTCTATTGCTTATGTGGATTTATAGTGATAAGACACTTGTGATTAGAATTTTGCCCACATAAGACATGATTTACCTGACTTGCAGTATTACTACAGCTCTTATCACTTTCTTAACTATATCTCAATTGCCATTTAAACTATCCTTTGATACTCTATGCTTACGTGGATTAATAGTGGGTTACCTCCATATGACACAACTGAGAGCATTTATTTCATACACTTTTTAAAATACTATATAATGTATATGTATATTAATTTGTATTTTCCTTTTAAAATGTTTCTCTCAGTTTGCCTATTTTTGTAACTCAACAACCTTAATCATTGATAACTTTTGTATTGTAACTTCTAGTTGTTTACATATTATATCTTTTTGGTTTTGCGAATTATGTTACTTTGTGGATGTAAATATAAAAGACTTAAATGTTACGACTTTAACACAATAAAGAGACTCTTACTTGTTACAATATAAGGCGAAGAAGCTTTCTAGTGCTTTTATATACAATGTGAATCAGTAAATTGGACATCATGCAAAATCCACACCCAATGGAGGCACAAACAAAGTGTAGTTCTATGGAAAGCCATAGAGAGAAAATATCTCTCTGATTCTGGCAGAGACACAAAGGAGTATACACTCACTGAACGAACTACAGACAAGCCACGGCCCAACTGAAGACTCAAATAATTCCAATGATGTCCTAAGAGAAGTTAGCTTTAAAGTATGGAATAGCCTTAGAGGAGCCAGCACTGCTTACAGATTGCCATGAGTTTTTCCACAACCTACTAAAAGCTAATTGCAGTTTGAAGAATCACAGTCAGCCGAAATCAGCATCCCTAAACATAGAACTGAGGCAAACAGCCCTGCATAGAATCAACAAAGAGTACCCACAACTAGAATGGTTACATATATACACGGATGCATAATCAATATCGGAAACAGGTGGAACTAGAGCTGCATACTACAGTGAAAATTTTGAGGGATACTTAGCAGTGGGAGCTCCCTAGAGCAACTACAATGGAGAAATAGCAGCCGTTCAAGCAGCAATTGAACTAAACAAAATAGCCCCTACACAGGCAGTTTTCTTTGTCAACAGCTATCGAAACTTATCTCGCAATACGGATACAGAAGAACAATAGAAACAAGAAAAGCTCTAGAACACCTGGCAAATAAAGGTTGGCTTATAACTTTACAGTGGATCCCAAGCCATGTTAGTATTTCTGGAAATGAGAGGGCAGACTTTCTGGCCAAAAAAGGGAAAACTCATTTGCAACCTCTCGTTGAAAATCACGAAGGCCCTCATCAACGCAACTATTGACTGGCCCAGCAAACTGTACCTCACACAGCAATCAGTAGGAAGAAAATGGGAAAACTTTGTCACCATAGGACCCATCGACCACAAACTTGCATGATCTGTAGGCGTTTCCAAGTTTAGTTTGGGCACAACTTCCTGGCTGCCCATCTACATCGGATCAGTGTGCTTCCAACACCGGAATGCCTTCTCTGTGGACATGATACGATTGATGCGGATCATCTGCCGAAATGCAATGCACTTGACCATTCCGGAGATGATGATGACCAACTTAAGGAAGTTCATCTATACGGGTCAGCTCGTCACCAAATAGCTCAACGGCCAAGGGAGGGCGTTGGCAAGTAAGTAAGTATATATAGTGTGAAATTTAAACACTATTATGACACATTTTCTCATAATAATTGTAATTGTTTGTTAAAAATACTAGTATTTATATTTTAATAAAATTAGTTTTCAATTTAAAAGTGACATTTTATACTGCACCCATATTTTATATCTGAATATAAAATAATTGTTCCACAAGACTTAAAATGCATTATTTTAATTATAACAATCTTTGAACCTATTTTTCCAATAACCATTTACCATATTTATTATGAAGCCTTCTCAGAAACAAATCCATAAAAAATTATATTAGTTGCAACCAAAATCAACTATGATTAGTTTTATAAATCATTGATTATTATTTAGCCTAAATGGCTTTGAATATTATGTTTAAGTTACCGTTATTCTGTAATCAGTAACCCTGCCACCACAACCTTCACTAATGGAAGGAGGATCTTCCAATATACTCCTAGCAGTGTTCAGACTGTGAATAAATATCTCTCCTCCATGTGCAGCAAGTAGATGAGACATTATCTTCCCACCTGCACGTCGCATCATTTCCAGCATGACTGATCTCCCATTAAGCAAGAAATTAATAAGACATGATGAAGGTCGACTGTAAACAATATCTACAGGTAATTAATAAGCAACAATATTATGGCAAATTCATTTTGGAAAACAATGTTATTGATAATAATATTGAAACATTAAATTTGTTAAAAGATGGTTTTATTCTAAAATGTATTTATATTTAAGGTAACAATACTGACTGCAAAATTTGTATGCAATCAGTAAAATAATTACTTGTTTAAAATTAGTTGCTACTGTTATCCTCATGTCAAAATGATAGGTAAACAACATATTACAAAATATAAATTTGATTTTGAAAAATAAGATTAAAAGCTGCACTGGGTATAATGGGTATTAAAATAGAAAGAAATGAAAGTATGCTCAATATGGTAATATATTTAATTTCATTTAATTTAGAAAGAGAATAATAATTATTTTCATTAGGTGTTTAATGATTTGTGTGTGTAACCTACGATTCTACATTTTGATTCCTGTAAAGTAATTCCATTGCAAATGATTTTAATACAATGCCAAATGATTATCTTTTATTGAAGGTTTGTATATTCAAATAATTTCTTAGTACAAAGTTTGATAATGCAAAGTGTATTCAAAGTAATATCACTTATAAATAATTTGTATTTAAAGTGGAGTATACTTGCCTAAAACCAAAATTTTAAATCATTTCAATACAATTTGGTCACACCAGTGTCAATATTCAATCAAAAGTAGAAACCATTTGCTTTAAAAACAAAAACCGATCATATTTACAAAAATGTAAACGTGTTTGTTCTAAAACATTCTTATTTGTATGAAAATACTCTGTGCATAATTTTGATTTAAAACAATGCATTAAAATAAAACAAAGAGTAGATGAAATGCTTTCCATTCCTTATTGTTTTGTTGTTTGAGGTTTATATTACCACTATTTTAATAATTAAAAAAGTTAGCTAAAGAACACTGAATTTTGAAGAAAGAACGCTAAATTTCTTTGAAGATGACTGATTTGCAACTAATTGAAATGTACATAAGGATTTAAATATAAGGTGTCGTTAAGCGGTTTTATTTATTAAAATTAAAAATTGTGCCTGGGTAATAAAATTCACAAACTTTTGTGCTAGCCTTCTGAATCAGATAGGTGAGAATTTGTTTGTCCTATTTTAAATATACAACACATCAAATTTGAGGTTATAAGAACTTTAAGCAATGAATAATTTCTTGCATAATTCTAATTTTTATGCTTCCTTTCTTATGACGGCTTCTAATAACACACAGTTTTTATTGTACAAACCAATAATGAAGGTAAACAGTCCAAAAAAACTATAAGATCTGGGATTTAAAGTGCAATAAACTTTAATATGAACAAATCAACATTTTTTAAATCATATAAATAGGAGGATTATTTTTCTGAAGTTTAATTAGGGTCCACTGCATTTTACATGCTTTGTGACTCCCACAAGCCTACCTGTTGACATCCACTGGAGTAATTCGGTACATTGCTGTGACATTGTGCAATTCTGAAGATGCCATGCCTCGGGGAGTACACCATTTTAGTGTAACAGTTTCATAATCCAAACCTTCTTTCATAGTTTTAACCATTGCGGTATCAGCGGCATTACCTGTATAGAAAATGTTTTTTTGATTTAACCAAAATTATTAAGAAACAATCGGTTTAAATATATCTTAAAAGTATTTATATCAGAACTTGTGAAGAGTATAAGAGTGGACCTGATTAAATAGAGGTTTCCAATCCCTTGATATCTATCAAGTTAATAAAGATAATTGTAGCTATTTTCAACAAAATATAACCCTTGAAAAGTACTTTTTTCTGCTTAATAACTATGTTTTATGTTCAACTATGTCATTAAAAAGGTCCATTATAACAATGTTCTATTTTTTACAGTAACTGAATTTAAAATTAATTTTTCATGACATGTTAATTATTAATATATGGACCACTTAAATAAATAGAAAAATTCTTTCCTACTCTTATATACACTTTTGTAGCAGAATGTAGAGTGAAATTATGATGGATTTTGTTTTTTGACTAATAAAATGTCAATGTCTTGAGACAGTTTTCGATTGAGTAGCGCAAAAGTGTTAATATGATATTGTGTGAAACAGACAAAAATTGTAAAAATTATTTATTAGGAATTTTCTAGTTGTCTATCCTATTTTACATTTTACAAAAGGACAGAAAAATATTAATAACCTAATTTGGTGAATAGTAGGGATGGGCCGATACAGATCCATCCTGTATCGTTCTTGACTCCAGGAATTGTCGATTCTAATGGTATCGAGTAATTGTCAATACTCGATTCTCTATTGACTAAAGTGCCAATTCCGATTCTTGTTTTGTTTTAACTGTTAAAATATGTGTGGGGTGTAATTTATGGAGAAAATAATTAAGTATCAACTATGTATTATTTATGTATTAGTTGCTTTATTAGTTAACAAAAATATTATTACTATGTGTGACGCAACATCAAAGTCGGTCAGAAGAATTTCTGATTCGTTTGTCACCGCTACTCGCTCTGTTGTCTCACTCTCACTCTGCTCGACTCTCTCTATTCCTCCCCGTCACTGGCCGCCACCGCTTCATAGATGTCAAAACAAAACAGAAAGAAAAAGTAGTTCCACTTTGTCACAAAACTGAAATGGCTATTACTGAAGTTATATTGTAATTGTGAACTGAAGTTTACATTTGTAATTTTCATAAATTAATTTCTTTACCCAATATGTTTGTGATGCTTTCAGAAATCCTATTCATAAACCAAGGTTGAAAGTTTTGGTTGAAACGTTTATATTACATTAAAATGGAACTTTTAAAAGGCTTCTCCATATGACCAAGATGGTTACCAAAATTCATTAGTATAAAATATCATGTAGACCCATATGACATAAAAGAATTGAGATTCGAAAGAAAATTTTTAGAATTGAAATCGGAATCAAACATTGTAGGTATCGGCCCACACTTAGTGATTAGATTTATTGGTAAAGGGTTTTGATACCAAGAAATGATAATAAAATGAAAATTGTAAGTATTCTCAAGAAAGAAAGCTGCTGACACATAAAGTACAGAAGAACTCCAATTATCTAAATTAATTGGAACTAGAGCCCATTCAGATAAAAAAAAAAAAATTTTTTAAAGTAAATTTTAACTAATTACTGCATGTATGTTGTTAATGAGAGGGAAAACTATATTGTTTTATAGTTATAAATGTATAGCTTCTGAGCTTTTTCACAAGAATCATACCTGAAGTTGAGTTTCCCACTGAACGTTGTTGCAAAATCCACTTCAAAACAGCATCCTCTATTTTTTTGTTTTTTGCTGCCTTCATTGATTTCCTTCAAGAACTTTCATATACATTTTTAAACACAGAGATGGTATAAAAGTATAGGTTTGCTCCTTTTAATGTTTGAAATCATTGATTGTCCAACTCTGTACATCTCAGCCAACTGTTTACTTGTAATTCCACTGTCTGGATTAATCTGTTATTAGTTTATCGGCTAACGTTAAGACACTTTTATCTGCTCTTGTTTCCTTTTAGAAGCTGAACGGACAAAACACACTCTCCGATTCGAAAGAGTATATAAAGTAGTAGGTTAAAGACACATTGTCCAACTAATCAAAACGAATAGTTAAATTGGGTTGGGCCTGCCACCTGGTAAAGGACAACAGCCAACCATATGGAACTGCACTGAGAATGTGATCCAGCATTCAAATAATGCTTGTGCTGAGCTTACACTAGCTTCACAGAGAAAAGGCCAGAAGCACATGTAGTCAGAATCATTGTTTTGGAAATGATTCGTTTTGTCTTAGTTTTTTCACTATTACATTTGAACATATATTAGTAGCATTTACTTTTTTTAATACTGAGGATTGTTGATTCGGGAGATGTGACCCATTGTCAACTCAGACCATAAATGAACTCTTGGTTGTTTTATGTTAGCGTGAGGGTGAGGTAGGATATGGTAGTTAATTGTGTGGCAGCTTTTTCTGTTATGCATTAGATAAAAAGTAAGTTCATATCACAGCTTAAATCAGCAGAGGATAACATGTGACCAGCGTTCTATGTAGAACAACCACAAAAAAAGATCTTATTTAAAAAACATGCAGCACATACGACAGATTAATAATTATTATTACTCGTAATTCTAATTTCCTACAAATAATTTTAGGTCTAATACAAGCAGTGGTAGTCTTTGTACAGTGAGCCTTGGCCTAAAAATGTTTGAGAAACGCTGCTCTAGATGATATCTGTACTAAGCAAATGATTATAAAGGTTATCTTCAATGATAAAATGTAGAAACTCCAGAACATTAGGTTTATGTGTTAATTTCAAAATAAAATTATTTTTGGAAATGGTAACAATAAGGAACACCATAAGCAGGAAGTATTTTAATGATGAGTAAATTATACTATGCACGAGTAAGGTAAGATGTCTCGTTAGTGCCATTAAATCTATTAAATTTCTTATTGTATTCTGCTTTTTTGTATCCTTCAAGACTCAGATTTTTAAAAAAGTATACAATATTTATTTTTAGTGTACTACTGTAGAATTATTTGGTTTTAACTTAATCTGTGTGTAATCTAAAGTCAATGGATTTTCGGCACTGGGTGCTGTTTGGAGAAAATGACAATAAAATATTTGTCAGAGCAGTGAAAAACATCATCCCTGTTTACCAACTAGTTGTGATCACAAAACTAAAAAATTGTTAAAACTACAAAGAAAAATACCTTTTAGTAAAGTTGTATGAGCAAGGGAAGAGTGAAATATCTCAACATCATAATTTGCACTTGAACTTGCATTCTGTTCTTCCTTCATTGGAATCCCAGTTACTGTGGTTGATGCGAGGTCATAGTGGGAGAGAATGAGGTGAGATAATTTGTTAGCAATCTGTCCACAAGCTTTGACACTATGTACTTCAGTGCTTAGAAGAGATGAAACCTAGAAAAAAATATGTAGAAAAGGTTTTTATTTTTTTTTTATAAATACATTTTATATAGATAAAATAAGAGTATTATAAATATATAGATAAAATTAAATATCATAATTGCCTTCAAGGCCTTGAAAGGATTAGGTATGTCAATCAAATAAAAATGAGTCAACTGTGAAAAATTTGATATATATTGTAAACAAAATTACAAGTAACAAATATCCCCTTCCCTGCACCTACATCTACATACCATTGTATCAGTGCCTGCCATTCTTCACAACTATACTGTAGGCCATCACTGCCACGTCTTTCAACAGCTCTGCCAATTTAACTCTTCCACAGACTGAAAATACATTTCCTTCAATGTACTTTTCATTTTTTAACAAATAGAAATTGCAAGGATCAAGATTTGGTGAGGATGGAAAAAGAAGATGCTCTAGAAGAGAAATATGCTAGTCCCACAAGAACTGTTTCACAGATATTGTATTGAGAGCCAACATGTTGTTTTATTTATTATCATTTTGCACAATTTGTCATCTCTAATTAATATGCAAAATTTGTTTTACAAAATTTATTTTAGTAGTTACCATGTCGCTGATTCTTCGAATGCTTAGACTTAGCAATGTCTGGACAATTTCATTAATTTTTAAATATTTCCATCACAATTTTACAATTACAGGTCAGCCAACACCTTTAATTTTCGAGTTCATCCAGACCTCTATAAAAACCATCTGAGTCATATGAAAAATGGAGCATGTGATAATGTTATCGCCAAACACTTCTTTTAAATTTAAAAAAAACTCCGTAGATAAAAATACCAAAACATTTGAGGTTAAATGCAGCTTGACTTTTAACTATGACAGCTCCACTATGAACCAGTGTAGTACAACCAAAACTCAAAATCAAACTACACCAAGTAGAAAACAGAACAGTGGTTTGTTTCTTGAGAAGTATCAAGATGAACTACGTTCCACTACCAATTGTGCTTGCACCACTCATGTGACAGCCCGAAGGAGATGCATAGATTCATTACTTAAATGTCATACATCATATAACTTTAGTAAGCTCATTCTTTAGCTTTTTAAATACAGTAGAACTCCAATTATCCGAACTCCAACCATCCAAATTCCAGAATATCCAAATTGCCTTCAGATTTCAAGAAAAAAATAAGACCAAAAGTTTTTCAGAAATTAAGTGATTTCCAAAATAATGATTCTGTCTAGATGTGCTATTTGCCTTTTCTCCATGAAGCGCAGCGCAAACAATATTTGGATGCTGAGTTATTGTTTCAGTGCAGTTATGTATAGTAGATTGTCATCCGTAGTCCTGGCTCGACCTACACTATTCGTTTTTATTTATCAATCAGTATGTCTTTGATTGCACCAGTTCTCATTCATTAAGGCTGTTAAAAGGAAATGTGTTGCGGGTCTACAGTTGGCTGAGATGTTTGGTGTTGGAGAATCAATGATTTCAGATATTTAAAAAAGCAAACCTACACTTTTAAGCTTTGTGTCAATGCTAGAAAATGAAGATGAATCTATAAGTAATTATTGCATAACTGAGTAGATACTTTAGAACTTATGTGCTGGCGCGCTTCAGATCAGATTTTTCATTTACGAAGCAGTTATGCAATAATTACTTATAGTTTAATCAGTAAATTCAAGATGACTACAACAAGCAACTTTGAAGATGAATGTTCAAGGAAATCAATGAACGCATGATTACACAAAGAATTAGAAGATTCCATTTTCAAGTGGTTTTTGCAATAATGTTCTATGGGAAACCCAATTTCCGGTCTGATTTTTTGTGAATCAAGGTAAGACCTTGCTCAGAAGCTTATAAAAATATAAAACAATAAAAAAATATAGTTTTTTCTCTTATTTGCAATATATATATATATATATATATATATATATATATTTAGGTTAGTTTTGGTTGGTACAGATTATTTAGATTTTTTGGACTAGGAGACTGACAGACTTACTTTGGTAAGAGTCCACTCTGTAGTCTTGAAATAGAAACACATAAAAGCACTTAACCAATGATATATTTCAACCACACAGTGGTCTTTGTCAATCAAAGGGAAAACACAAAAAGAAATATAAGAGAATGAAATAGAAAAAAAAAAAAAAAAAAAAAAAATATATATATATATATATATATATATATATATATATATATATATATATATATATATATATATATATAAAGAACAAAAGTCTAAATACAAATACAAGAATTATAATTGAATTTACAATTCAAAGCTTTTCGTTGGCTAACAGTACCAACATCATCAGGAATATTAAACAATAAAACAATATTGTTTAATAATATCAGAATTATTTAATATTCCTGATGATGTTGGTACTGTTAGCCAACGAAAAGCTTTGAATTGTAAATTCAATTATAATTCTTGTATTTGTATTTAGACTTTTGTTCTTTATTAAGACACAGGAAAACATACTGCGATATTTATATATATATATATATATATATATATATATATTCCTGATATTTAATATTGTCCTGTTTTTCCGTTGCACTGACTTTATGAAGTTAATAAATTAACCACCACTTAATGGTGGATAAAATTACTCAAAATGGTAATTTATAACTTCATATATATATATATATATATATATATATATATATATATATATGAAGTTAATGGATAACGTAAAATATCAAGAATATATATATATTCTTGATATTTAACGTTATCCATTGTTTTTCCGTTGCACTGACTTTATGAAGTTAATATATTCATAAAAGTTCATGTGAACTTCACAGACCGAACATCCACAACAGAAAAACATCAGTGATTCGACAATGGTCAATTGACCGAAAGGTACCTCATCACTCAAGGTAAAATTATTGCACTTAATGGTGGATAAAATTACTTACATAGTAATATATTAACTTCATATATATATATATATATATATATATATATATATATATATATATATATATAGATATAGATATTTATGTATTTGGTGATAATATATTTTTTATTTGTCATTTGAGATTTAATATATATATGAAGTTGATAAATTACTATTGTAAATACTTTTATCCACCACTAAGTGCAATAATTTTACCTTGTTCAAGAACAAGGTAAAATTATTGCACTTAGTGGTGGATAAAGGTATTTACAATAGTAATTTATCAACTTCATAAAGTCAGTGCAACGGAAAAATAATGGACACGTAAAATATCAATAACACCTACCACGGTAAACAACTCTATAGGAAATTCCTTAACCTCAAAATCAAACTCGAAAATTGCATCAACAAAATAAATTTTAATAAACAATGCATAGCACTTAATATCACATTTAAATACGCTAAATTACACTTAAGAAATAAACAAAATACAGATATCAATAAAGCAACAAAAATAGCCGAATTACACATAATTAAAGAAAACATTAAATCTGTCTACCATAAAAAAAGCCAAATCGACTTACAACTTTACACAACTAATTTAGAAATAATGAAAACATTTGATAATCTCACACCCATTATATACGAAAAAATACAACATATCATAATAAAACACAAAATAAACACAATAAATAGACATAACAAAAATCGAAAATTTAACAAAACAACATAACCTCAAAAATAGACTAAAACCAAACTAACAACCAAATCACACTTCTAATAATAAAAAATTCATAAACGTAACTGAAACCCAATTCACGGAAAAAGAAAAAATAATAATAACAAATGCTTTCAAATACAACCTACCCAATTTTAATAAAAACCAAATAATAAAAAACATAATAGTTGACACAGAATCTAACATCCATAAAATTACCCACCGAAACACTGAACACATAAGAAACAACATCAATAATAAAACTAACCTAATAAAAACGGAAAAAACAAAAAAACGAAACAATATATTAATAAAAAAGAAATTATAAAACTCAAAGAAAAACTAGACGACTACTTAATATTAAAATCAGATAAAACAAACACACCAGTAATAATAGAAAATAACAAATATATCAATTCAATGACTAACCACATAAAAGAAAACAAATACGAACATATCCCAGACAGAAATAACAAATATCTTAATACAATAAAAAACCTAATAGTCACACACAGAAATACCCTAAACTATAACAATAAATTAAAATACCACACAAGACTTTACCCATTCAAACCATTGGCACCAATATTAACAGACATATCAAAAATCTACAAACCCGACACACCATTTAGACCACTAATAAATTTCAAAACAGCACCATCCTACATAATCGCAAAAATACTAGACAAAATAATAAGATCTAAAATACAAATCAACAACACATACAAGATAAAAAATGGATACGAATTAATTACAGTACAAAGTACTCTCCTCCCCAACGCACACACTTATCCCAACGGTGTTTCCACTTGTTAAAACAGTCCTGGTATGCTTCTTTTGTGATGGCGTTCAGCTCCTTTGTCGCATTTGCCTTAATCTCCAAATTCGTTTCAAATCTTCTTCCTTTGAGGGGTTTTTTGAGTTTTGGGAATAAGAAAAAGTCACAAGGAGCAAGGTCAGGTGAGTATGGAAGAGGGGGGTAAAGAACAGTGATCGAGTGTTTGGCCAAAAACTCCTGAGTTCTGAGTGAGCTGGAGCGTTGTCGAGATGGAAAAACCAGTTCTAGCCTTCCCGTTCACGGAGGTACTCGTAGTGAACAACACCCTTAGCATCAAAAATAACTGTCAGCATCACCTTCACATTCGACCGAACTTGGCAAACTTTTTTGGGTCTTGGGGACGTTTGACTCACCCATTGGGATGATTGGACCTTCATTTCAATGTTGTAACCAAACACCTATGATTCATCACCGGTTATAATTCTTGACAAAAAGCTCTCATCTTCATTTGAACGATCAAGCAGTTCCTGACAAACCTGGTCGTCGGTCATCACGCTTGGCACAAATTTCGCAGCTACGTGGTGCATCTTCAATTTTTCGGTCAAAATCTCGTAACAAGATCCAACTGATATCCCACACTCTTTGGAAAGCTCCCTAATGGTCAGACGTCGATTTTCGCGCACCAGGGTGTTGATATTGTCAACATGTGGGTCGTCAGTTTACGTTGAAGGACGTCCAGGACGCTCATCGTCGTCAAACGACTGTCGGCCACCCTTGAATTCATGCCACTTGAAACATGCAGTACGCTTCATGGAAACATCGCCGTAGGCCGTGTTAAGCATGGCAAATGTGTTCTGTTGCAGATTTCCCTGGTTTTACACATAATTTCACAGCAATTCGTTGCTCCTTCAGGCTGTCCATTTTAAAATCCGACAAACGAAAAAAAACACTCTTTACTCAACTGTGTGTAACTCATCAACAAATGAAGATAGCTGCAACTGAAATACCACATTTTAATCAGCTGATTTATACGAACCTAGCGACACCAAGCGGATTCTCCTGAAACTAACTTGAGCCGCGTAATTCAAACAGTCCGCATATTTTTTGAACAGACCTTGTATATTAGATTTTAAAAAATAGTGTTATAAAACTTAGTGAATAAAACTTATTTAATTTAAAATACATATACAGTATAAAGTTTACATGCAGAACACATCATACTAAAATATAGACCTACATTAACAAACATTCACTGAAAAAAACATTCTTGTTTGTGACTCAGCACTGAAACACTACATTGACCAAGTAATAAATGCATCTGCTGATATCAGTAGGTTATGGTTTTGTTTCATTCAATAATTAAATAATAATGAACACAAATTCACAATCAATAAATAGTATAGCTAATATTTACTGATGATGATGACCTTGTCATTGAAATATGTGTAAGGAATAAATTATTGATTGTGTTTTTTGTTACTATTTAATTATTATCTGTGCACACCAGTGAGGATCAAAAGTTTTTGTAAGATTCATTCAGTTAAAAATTCTGTGTTTAAATTGCCCTGTATTAACAGAATGAAATCACTAATAAATGTACTTACTTCTTTAAGAGGTTGTGGTATGACAGCTACATTTTCCAAGTTATTGGGAAATACATTAATTATCACCAGATGGCAGTGGTGTACAGGCATCAGGCTAGAAAAAATAAATTCTTGTTATATATATCTCATGCATCAACACACATATACACAATTAAAAATTGAATAGTTAATAATCTAAAAGGCATACCATTATTTAATACATTTTTGATATTTTTATTCAAAATACTAAATACTAAGTATTAATGTAATTCCTTTATTTTGATTAATTGAACTTGAGCTGAATAGATAAGGAAAATCATGTAATAGATAAGGGTTTTTGCATACCACTGTTTTCTATTATAGTAGAGCGTCAGTGTGTAATCTGGAGTGTCCCAAATCCAGAACGTGATTTCAGTATGCATGGCGCTCAACGCCACTACAATACATACTAAACTAAGAGTTATCTTTAATTATAAATGCAAAGATAAACCAATTCTGAAAAAATATGTCATAACAAAATTTAAAACTCAATGTACAGTAAATTTAATTTTTTAAAGATTTGTATGTTCTACACGCTAATCAATAACATGTATTGTAACCAATCAGAAAAATAATAACATTTATTACTAAACTTACTCTTTAGCTAATTTGTCATATAATATGCTTTTGTTGAAAAAACAATAAAACTTTTTCACTCAAAAAGTTTGTCAGGATGTTTTTGGCTTTCTGAACCAGGTATATACATTATATGTTCTTTTACTAAATTCTTTTGTATTTTTTAAGCCCTCTGACGTCTATTTTGTAATAATTCCTGGTTGAATTTAAACCTGCACGATACTCTAAGCCAGAGATGGCCAACTAGCAGCCAGGGACCTGGTTTTATGCGGCCCCAGGCGAATGTTAACCACATTAGATAAATAATAAATGTAAAACATAAAAATATAGGTTGGTATAGGTGGTGAACATAACTCCTACCCCCAGTAAGAGCTCCATGACTTGCAAAGTGACCCATTTTTTCAGACAAGGTCAGAAACTGGTACTGCGTTTTGGAGTCAAGTAGCTGAGGAGAAATATCCCAAACTCAGCAGGAAAAGAATTTCAATGTTTGGAAGTACATACCTTTGTGAGTGCACCTTTTCAACAATGAAATTTATAAAATCAACTCACCGAAACAGGCTAACCAACTTTGAGGTCTGCTAAATGTTTCAAATCACTTCAATTCAGATTGATTTTTATGAACTTTGATCGATTGTGCCCACCCACAGTGTTCTCATTAGGTGAAGCAGGTAGGCCTACATAGTTATGGATGATTTTAAATTTAAATAAATTACAGTTTTTCCCAATTCTGATAAGCGTAAACAACATGATTGAATAACAACTAAAAATATAACATTATACTTATTTTGGGCCTTTGTACGTTGAGGTTGATATTAAATGTATATGAACATTTTTGCATAACGTTTATTGATTCATATTATTTATTATACCATACATACTATGTGATACATGTATTGCCTACATCTGGTTTATTGATGTATGTGTGAAATTAGTTGTGCTGCCTTCGTCATCACTGAAAATAATGAAGTGGACCTATAGGGTTAAGAAGTTAGCCATCTCTGCTCTAAGCATTAAAATAGATTATAGTAAATGAAATATCAATTATACACAATAGTTTAGAGATCGTTTGAAAATCCAGATAAATCAGTAGTCTGGATAGGTCTCAGTCCCAAATGATCTTGATTTTCAACCCTATACTGTACTACAGTAATCCTCAGATTTTTAAAAACTTCCAAGGTTGTTTTTTTTAATGTTATTAGTTACAACTTGCTCTTTAGGATAGAATGAATCCAAATCTTGGCTGTTTCTTGATCTTTTGGTACCTATATGTGAGAAATGTGGTATGAATAGTAAATGTTGTAATTTTTTCCACTAACACACTATAGTAAACTCCCGATTATCCATGGAATTGGGTGGCCCGGCAACGCCGGATAACGAATTCCCCAGATAATCCGCTATGAACAAAGCAAAACGCAAAACGATCGATAATCGATTATTATACCATAAGTTACACAAATAATGACCCCGGTTAATGCAATTCACAAATAATCTTCAGAGGACAAAATAAATACAGAAAATAATTTAAAATGTCGATGTAGGCTATTTGACGGATTATAACATGTACATTTATATGTCTAACTATTTACAATACGTACATAAGTATATGTCAAAAGTAAGTATGTATGTACATATGTAATATCTTTTACACATAATACTTTCACTTTTTAACAAAAAAATCTGTCTAGTCTGTTTTTTGTGAGCATTGATTTAGCTTTAATGTGCGATCTAAGTTTCTTGAGAACCATTTTGTCGCACAGTGTCTACTTGTGTCACGTGTGTCACAAAGCCATAAAGATCGATAATGTATATGACAGACATGGATAATGCATATGCCACGTCTTAGATTATTTATAGCCGAGATTAGCTGACATTTGTTTAAAATCTTATGATACACATTAGGTTGTTGGGCGTTTAAGCATTTTGTCAATTTCTCTTATATACAGTAGTCTGCTCGCCCCTTTTATTTCACTGGTCCGTGTCGGGATGCTTCCCTTTCAATGTAAAAATTAGTACGTACATATTTACATATCTATTCCCTTCATCTTAACTTCTATTATGCCTTATATGTATTTACGTCGTAATTCACCGTTTGGTAATCTGATTGGAATAAAAATTGGATATTTGTAAAACCATGGCAGACACCAGATAATCCGCAAACCGGTTAATCCGCCCACGGATAATCGGGAGTTTACTGTATTGTCTAGTTAACACTGAATGTTGCCTCTGTAAAGGGCTACCTTCAATCTTTATTAATATTACTCATAAGTTTTTCTTAGTAATGAGATACAATTTCCAGCCAGTAATAGCTCAGCCTACCACTCTTTGTCATAGTTTGTTCATTACTCTTATAAAATTTGTTTTACAACCTTTAACACTTTATATTTCAGCCTTCATTTTAGTTTCTTTAATCCTATTTTCATTACATATATCATTTCCAATTCTACTTAATTGGAAACATAATTATGTTAATCATATCCTGTCATTTGAAAAATTCTCTATTTTTATTATTAAAAAAGTAATTATCTTAGTATATTAAATACGGATAGGCCTTAGATCTTTTAAAATAAGATTTTCAGAGCATATCTACCAAATGATAAATCCAATCCAATATGTAAACCAAAATTATTAAGATTTAAATATAATTTATATTAAAATTTTAGCTTACTTACTGATCTGATGCAGCAGCTACTTTATTAGCTTGCATTAATTCATTTTGAAAAATATCTTGTAAACTCTGAATGGAAGCATTATCCCTTGCAGATGTCAAGCAAATGACTCTACACCGATTCAGTACCTGTAGAAACACTGACATACATTATAACATGACACTCATTAAAGAATTCTTTTGTGAATTTCACAAAATTAAAATATCTCTACAAAGATATCAAATTATTTTTTGTATCAATGTTATTAAATAATATTTTTATTGATTATTCAACTGATTTATTGTTATGTAATAATGTATTTGTAGTCACCAAATCTTTTTTTACAGATTAATTTCAGTGGATAATTGGAATTCTGGGGTTAAACAAAGTCACTGACTACTTAACTGAACTAGCCTATAAATAATCTAAAATTTACTAAAGTAAAAGATCAGGATAAAGAACAATTAATCTACGTTAGTCCAATTCAACAAATAATTTATATTTAAAATCCAAATTAATGCTACACCAGTTAGCATAGATTCAACAATAAAAAAAAGAAAATGAAACTCATTAATAATGGTTCAGTCTTAATTAACTAACATTCTCTTAATCTAACACATATTTAATTGAATATTATCTTTACCCACAAGGATCCATGTGTGATGGCTTGTATTATAGAATCTGTTAGAATTATTAACTATTCCTTAAATTTACTGTTGGCTTTAAAAATTATTTAAAAAAAAATTAATTTCAAAATTATTTAATATGTACTTAGGTAATTTGAGTAAGATCTGTCGTTGGCTGTAGCCAGTACATCAGTGTTTTCGCATGAAGTGTATTGAATGTCTAGTGTGGTTCACACAGTTATGATGTTCGACAATGAAACATTATTGGATATTGTTGACAATTATCCAATATTAATTTCAAATGGCAGAATTAATAAACAGTACTGACATATCTGCTCCCAAAGTATCTAGTTATGGTACCTCTAAAATACAGTGTTCCTATTTAAACAATTTTTTGTAAAAAAAAATAATCAGGATTGATGTTTATTTGCAATAAAACAAAACTATTTCCGATATCGATGTAAGCGGGCAGCACCTCGTGGAACATACGGTATCAGTTGTTCTAAGCAAAAAATTAAGGTATAGACAGGTCAGTTCAGTTTTTCATGAGCACCTGGATGGATAACACGTAATAAAATATGTTCAGTATAATCCGTAAGCTAGTTTATTGTATTCAGTAGATCTTAATATATATCAAAATCCTAGTACTTGCATCTGTCTAAAGTACAACATGATGTAAAAAACTCAGGTAAAGCAACTTATATTATATAAATTATATAAAATTACTTGTAGAATCAATCGCCCTAAGCAACCTGATAATTCATGTTGGATACTGAACAGGTTTTTTTAATTAGTTTGTAAGCTATAATTATTAACAAATTTTTGTAATTGTAAACTGGGAATTTACGATCCTGTTGCACTTTGCATTGGTTCAGCGCCCTATAATAATTTATTAACTGAATATATGTATATGTAACTTCTACTGGGATTTTATTTAGCATTTACTCACCAGTAGTTGGATTCAATCTAAGCCTCCAGTGCAGAAAAGGTCCTATAGACAATCTACTGTCGAGATGACCCAATTACAGTTGAACCTCTGTATAACGAAGTCGATTATCCAGAGAAAATATTCGTTGTAGAGAGGTATTCGTTATTGAGAGGTTGTGTTCTAAAGAATGCTCCCACCCCATCTTACGCATATCGCACTACTTGCGGTAATAAAAGGGATACAGTATAATATCGCGAGCGTAGTTAGTGTAATAGGCCAATGTTAATATAGGATAATGTTTTATAAAGTCTCAATTTATTTGAAATTCAAGTTGTTAAAAATGTTTTATTGATGTTTCTTCATTGTATTAGATATCCACATTCAATATTTTTCATAGGGTCTACTCTGTATAGGCTATTATGATAAGTTATTTAATGCATATGAAAACTTACTGGTAAATAAGTACACTCACCAATTCATTTTCGGGAAGCATGAGTTGAACGTAGTGGAATTTAATCGAAGCAAACTCAGTAGGCTGTAATTTAGTAACTGTATTATTTATTAACCGTATTACATTTTTTACCACTTTCAACATGGCGGCGATATTGGTGATCTCATCAAACTACTGCCTGTTTTTCCTTAACTTCCAGCTCTGACGGCAGTGAAACGCCATGCGGGTTGCACAGCCTGTCGTAGCACCTAATTATCAACCCCGTTGTTTTCATCTCAATAATTTTATTTCTAACATATACATTTTTATTAGTGACATCAGAACAGTGTATTAGACTCTAAAATATTGTTTTATTTATCGGGTGACAATTTAAAAAAAGAAATAATACAAATGATAAATTACTGTATGACAAATAAGAAAACACAATAAAAAAGACAGAGAAAAAAGAAAATTTATATACAAAACTAAAGACCCTACTACTAAAATATATTAAATACTAAAATAAGAACTCAACGTTTCACTCAAAATGTTTGTTTCTTTTTGTGCCAAGTGTTTCGGAGATTGTAATGTATACGGAGACAAAGATAATACATATGTCACGTCCGAGACTATAGCCGAGATGAGCCGACATTGGTTTACTACAATCTTATGTTGACACAATAGGTTTTCGGGCGTCCAAGCATTTTGTCAATGACTCATATTTACAATAGTCTGTTCCCACCTCCAGTTGGTTTATTAACTCAAGACAGTTATTGTTTGTTCTTGCGTTAGTTCAGAAAACTTAGTTAATTTTTATGATCGTTGTTTTTACCGGATATTCTGTCGCGTTAAATGGTTCAAACTAAAAAAAAACATTAAAATATAAAAGTTAAACCAAATTAAATCTGTTTATAAAACTTCCTGAGTCATTGTTTCAGTTGAAGCATCAAAAGTTAACTTGAGATGGTAGGATTTTAAAAACAACTCAGGCATAATGTTCTCCAAATTCTTTTAAAGCACTGGCGTAAAAAACAAACCATTATATAGATATCGACACTAGAGAAGTTTCAATTAGCCTGGGAGTAAGCGTGCCGGTTTGCTCACCATATCTAAGGAAATAAGCTGGGAGCGCATCTGTAAGGAAAACCAGAGCGTGCCGGAACGCTAGCCATGCTAAATGTGTTAACTGAACCGAACTATAACATGCAGTCAATTACCGACATGTGATTCGCCTATCATTCTTGGTTTTGTTGACCCTCCTGCTGAAAATAAACAATTTCATGGAAATGCCATTGTGAGCTGCCTATACAACACTACATTTCTTCGGTTGAAATGGAAAAAAAACTTCGTTATTGAGAGGTCCGAAATTCGTTACATAGAGGTAAATAAGCAGTATAACTTCTAAAATGTCATAGGACAAGATAAAAATTCATTATATAGAGGATTTCGTTATCTGGAGGTTCATTATATAGACGTTCGACTGTAGTATATTTCATTAATTAACTAATTAAAATCATTAACTATATTTGGGTATTTATTATAATGCAACCAATTATAACCAGTGTATGGTTACCAAACCATTGTATTGTAATTTCACCTTCCTACTTCAAATGGAAGATATATTGTACCTTATTAGGATAATTGCAACCAGCCTATATAACCAGTCTAGATAAATGTAACTATTCATATGTTTACTTCAGTATGTCACATTTGCGATCCTGTAATATCTCTGTTAGGTTCGACTCTGAAGAACAAAGCAGTGTATTACAGGTAATGAAGCTAGTGTTGGTTATTTTTATAATTATCAGATATAATTATTTTCCTTAGAATTGTGAAGCTGACCTCGGCCCATGAAGAGGTGCTTTTTTAATTAACCAGCTGACAGGTGGGGCACAATATATGGACGTTAAATATAGCATTTGTGTTAAATATAATTTTGGAGTGTATTTGCAAACAATCGATCAAGTCTGACAGTTTCAAGATAGAGTGGTATAACATTAATGAAAACATATAGAATGTTTATGAGTTGTCACTTCAGTGAAGACAGTGGAATTGGTAACAAAGGTACTAATCATGTTCAAAACTGTGTATGTGGTATCTGTAAAAGAGTCCATTTTCTGTCATAAAACAAATGTTTCTCTAATTGAACATATTCAGTACATACTATACAATAATGGCTATATTGTATATGGCAGGTATATACTGTACAAAAAAAAGAAAGAATACTAAACCTATTAATCAGCTTTTTGGACAGATTAACCCAGACAATGTTTTGTTTTAGTAACTCTTCACTCTCCTCCTCATCTGTCTTTGGAGTGGAGGGCTAACCTATTTAAGTATTTCAATAATCTTTAATAACATTTAAATAAAGTATTCAAGGTAATTTAATAATTTATTGTCTCTAAGCAATATAAATTATTTTGTACAGTACTGAATGACGTCTTTGAACTATTACTGGAATATAAAAATTATATTTAGAAAATATTGTTTCTTTAAGAAATTACTATTTTTTTTTTTTTTCCTTTTTTCCTGGCGAAAAACCAATTGTGGTTATCATCGCCAAACAAAATCTATCACGGAACGCAATGTTTTAAATAAAATCAAATAAATTAATAAATAAACAAATAAATAAATACAACAAAAAATTACAAAACAAAAAACACCAACAATAAAAAACAAAAAACAACAATATAACAATGAAAAAATTCTTAAAAACTAAATAACAAAATAACAAAAAAGAACAATATAACAGTAAATAAATAATATGTAAAACAATAATAGGTAACAATTTAGCAATAAATAAATCTCAATAACAATAACAAGAACAGAAAATAAATTTAATTAAAATAAATAAAAGGAAAACAGAGAATTATATGTATAAATAAAATTAAAAAAATATATATATATTTATGTATTAAATTTTTAAAAATATTTTCAAGTGGTGCAAGAAAGCGATGGCTCGGTCAATGGCCGAGGCATCGTCCCTTAGCCCCACCTTTAAACTCCCTTTTAAATTAAAAAGGGCACGAACATTGCCTACACTAACACAATCTACCAAAATATGTTTTATTGTGAAGATACCCCCGCAGTATTGGCATATTGGTGGATCTTCACGACGCATCAAATATCCATGAGTTGCAAAAGAGTGGCCAACGCGAAGGCGTGTAACCACCACTTCCTCCCTACGTTTTGAACGAATTGAAGTCCTCCATGGACGGACGGTATCTTTAATTTCCCTCAGCTTATTCTCAATCACAGTATGCCACTCGTCATTCCAAGCAGCGAGCAATAAATGTTTCGCGAAACACACATAGTCAGATGCCATAACTAGTTGAGTAATAGGCACCAAACTTGTAGCTTTCTGCGCCGCTTCATCCGCTTTTGTGTTTCCAAGTATTCCGCAATGTCCAGGTACCCAACAGAAAGTCACCCCCACACCCCTCAATTGAAGCCTGTGTACAGCACACAAAATGTCCCCAACTAAAGGGTTGCTAGAGAAAACATCCTGAAGAGCCTGAAGAGCACTTTTGGAATCCGAACACAAAAGATAATGCGAGGATCGAGATTGAATGACGGTCAAAGCTTTAAAAATAGCAAATAGTTCTGCCGTGAAAACACTGCAAGCTGAGGGCAATCCGTACGTGTAGGTACATCCAGATGCATAAAACGCACACCCAACGACATTGTCCAGTTTAGATCCATCAGTGAAAATAATTTCACTGTGTTGGTGAGATTTATAAATGGATAAAAATTCCTAGTGGTAGACCACAACAGGAGTATCGTGTTTTATATAACTGGACAATGAGAAATCGAAGTGCGGCGTTTTTATTATCCATGGAGGTAGATAGCACATTTCTCGTTCAAACATAGTTGGAAGTTGCAACTCAAGGTCATCCAATATTCTTAAAGTTCGTACGCCAAATGGATGGGTCGAACGTTGACGTGTATTGTACACTTCATTTAGCGTATTGTGAAAGACCATTTCAAATGCCGGGTGGTTGGGTTTGCTTCGAAGAACAGAAACGTAAGATATTTGTAGCATCTGACGTCGTCTAGAAAGGGCAGGTTCCCCAGCTTCGACAAGAAGACTAGGGATTGGGCTAGTTCTAAATGCACCAGTAGCCAGTCTAAGTCCAGAGTGGTGGATGGTATCAAGAGTTTTCAGAACAGTAGGTCGTGCAGATGAGTAAACTTGACAACCATAATCTATGCGCGATCTAACGACTGCGCGATAAAACCGAAGCATACTAGTTCTGTCTGCTCCCCAATTCGTACCACTAAGGACTCTTAACATATCCAATTTCTTGCTGCATCTCACCTTCAAATCACGAACATGTGGGATCCATGAGAGTCTTCTATCAAATAAAAGACCCAAAAATCGAACACTATCCGTGGTTTGAAGCTGAATCCCATCAAGATAAAGAATCGGCACCTGATGCTGCCTACGACGACTAAATGCTACACATTGGGTCTTCGAAGCAGAGAATTTGAAACCTGTAGCTTTTGACCATTCCTCTAATCTGTACATTGCTAACTGCAAAGACATTTCCGCTGTTGCCATACACCGAGCAGGCACATATATACAAAAGTCATCCACAAAAAGGGAACAGTGTACCGGAGATCGTATATTGCTGGTGATACTATTTATTGCAACGGCAAATAGCGTGACGCTCAGCACGCTGCCCTGCGGTACACCATTCTCCTGTGTATAGCTGTTTGAATACGTGCCTCCAAGTCGAACGCGGAAAGATCTGTTTGAAAGAAAGTTAGCGATGAATGCTAGGATATTCCCTTGTATACCCCATGATTTTAAAGTGTTCAGAATTCCTCTTTTCCATGCCATATCGTATGCCTTCTCAAGGTCGAAGAAAACAGCAACGAGTGTTTGACGCAAAAGAAAGGCATCTTGAATAGCGGATTCTAACAAGACCAATTGGTCAACCGATGATCGCCCTTGTCTGAAACCACACTGCTCGTTGCAAATGAAATTGTTGGTTTCTAGGTACCAGACAAGACGGCGGTTGACCATCTTCTCCAGTAGTTTGCACAAGACGCTTGTTAGAGATATAGGCCTGTAACTACTGGGATTGGTTTTGTCTTTACCTGGTTTTAAGATAGGAATTACTGTCGCTTCTAACCATGCATCGGGGAAAGACTGCTCCTCGAATAGCCGATTGTATATTCGAAGGAGGAAAAGTTTCGCCGATGATGGTAGATGTTTCAGCATGGAGTATACAATGGAATCAGGACCTGGTGCAGAATCCATCGTTGACGCGAGAGCTGACTCCAATTCCCCTAAGGAGAAAGGAGTGTTTAAAGGTGAGTCGCCAGACAACCCAACAGTAAACGGTATTGCTTCTTCCTTCAATTTATGTCTCTGGAATACTATGTTATAGGCTGTAGTAGCAGAAGAGTTAGAAAATGATTTTCCCAGCACATTAGCAATATTATCACTGTCCGTGGTCAAACTTCCATTCGGTTGATTCAGCGCAATAGCTGGCAACGGAATGGAAGTACCACAAACTGATCTTAGTTTCCTCCACACTGTGGAGGATGAAGTTGTTCGTCTAATTGTGCTAATGTACTGTTCCCAAGAGTTCTTTCTACTCAGCCTAAATATCCTCCGTGTTTTCGCACGGAGGATTTTATATTCCTGAAGGTTGTCACTTGTTGGGTTACGCTTAAATCTCCTTAAAGCTCTTCGTCGTAAACGGAGGATTTCTGTGCATTCGTCGTTCCACCACGGCAGAGGCGGTCGGCGTGGGTGTGCAGAGGTTTTCGGAATGGTCTCTACAGCGGCATTTAAAATGGTCTTAGTGAAATTTTCAACAATTTCATCAATGGGTGTCAGGTAATCTGTGTCAAGTGATACAAAATATTTCGTAAAGGCGTCTCAGTTGGCTTTTCGCAAAATCCAACGGGAATTTCGAGCATAACAAGGTTGGGAGTCACATAAATTGATCTTAATGGGCACATGGTCGCTTCCATACAAATCATGGAGTACCGACCATGTGCATCTAGTAGCTAATTGAGGACTACAGATGGATAGGTCAACAGCTGTCCATCCACCAGTAGATGCCGCTAAATGAGTAGGTGAACCGTCATTTAGCAGGCATAGGTCCAGTTCCGTTCTTACACTCTCCACTAGTTGTCCTCGAGGGTTACAGGTTGGAGATCCCCAAGATAAATGGTGCGCATTGAAATCCCCTACCAATAAGAACGGAGTCGGTAACTGTATTATCAAATTCACCAAGTCACTGTGATGCAGGTTTTCTTGAGGTGGCAAGTAGATACAACACACAGTGATTTTATATGGGACAACTGTTTGAACGGCTACTGCTTGTAAAGGAGTTATTAAGTTTAGAGAAACAGCGTCGATGCAGTCACGGGTTAGGATGGCTACGCCACCTCTAGCTCGGTCTTCTGTAACGAAGTCTGATCTAAAAACTGAATACTCCCTAACATGAAAACTATGTGATTCGTGGAGATGTGTCTCCTGTAGACATACAAACATTGGATACACATCTCGCACGAGTACTTTAAGATCTTCTAAGTGACTCCTAACACCGTTGATGTTCCATTGTATCACTGACTTGCTAATTGCAGACATTTATCAACTTAGCAATGGATTAATCTGACACCCATTGGTACGCTCTCGTTTGCCCGTGACGTTCGAAGACGTCTCAGGCAAACAATTCTCAGATTCCATATCCAATCGTTCAGGGATGGAATCTGAGGAAGATTTGGATTTCGGAGGGATTTTGGTACCATGCCCTCCTTTATTTATCCGTTTTTTAGCACCCAACATAGTTGGTGCCGATTTACTGCTTTGGAGTACAGACTTACTGTTTGCTGTATTCCGTTGTAGTACTACTTTGGACGCAACAGACTTTATACTGCCAGGCGATTTCTTTTGTCCGGAGATGCATATTTCATTGACGGACTTGGTTCGGCCACCTAACCCCTCCGCGGAGGTGCTCGGTAGAAGAACCAAATCACGTGACGTCTTTGCAGGTTCTTTCATATTCAAAGATTGACCACATGTGACTAGCGACAGTAGACGCGAAACTTGGTCAGTTAGAACTTCTATCTTTTTCGCCAGGTCGGCACAGTTTGAACAGGACGAAGTAGCGGTCACCGTAGCGGCATAGGTCTTACCGTCAACCTTTGGTTGGGCGGATCTATAAATTTTCTTTGCCTGTGAAAAGGTTATTCTATCCTTAGCCATGACGGTGAGAATAGCCTTTTCCTCTTTAAAGTGAGGACAGTCGTATGATCGCGCCGCGTGGTCACCGCCACAGTTGGCGCACTTTAGGGAATTTACGCACTCCTTTTCATCATGGCCTTCCTCGCTACATTTACCGCAAACACTCGACTTCAAACAGGTAGAGCTAATATGCCCGAAACGTTGACACTTGAAGCAGCGCCTAGGGTTAGCCACATATGGTCTTACGGAGAGCCGTTGGTAACCCGCATGTATATATTCGGGTATCTCTGGTTTGCCAAATGTAAGTATGTAAGAGGCTGTTGCAACTTTTGCCCCTTTGTCTGTCTTCATAATAGGCACGACATCAATTACTGACTGAGAAGACAGTTCTAATTTTATTTCGTCGACAGTTACGTTTAATAAATCCCTGCAGGTGATGACCCCCTTTGAAAAGTTCAAGGATCTATGGGGGGCCACAGATACCATGACCTGATCGAAAAAAGAGGTCATTTTTAAAAGAGTTCTGGTTTGTTTGTCATTGCAGGTTGCCACCAACAGTGTCCCATTTCGTAACTTTTTGATAGAGGCAACAGGACCTCCAGCACCGGCAGTTATCGCCTTATTAATAAGAAAAGGAGAAACTTTTGACAGATCTTTCCCCTCCTCAGAACTAGAGAATATTAAATATTTTGGTGATGGCAATGTCTGTGACGTTGCCATCATCAACTTTTTACTCGCATCGATAATTTTAGGATCGTCAGGGGAATCCTGGCGTGTCCTCTTTAAACTAGTATTAATTGACGGGTTTTTTAAATCCATAAATGATTTTAAGCCAGCCATCGTGTCAAGCGTTACGGGCGAGACTATAGGAACGGGTACACCCTTGGATCACATTAAGATCATTTCCAACCCTCAGAACTCTGAGGCCTATAGCTTTTCTCCTTAGCTCGACTGGATGGGCATCAGTCGAGAACTCGTAATACTGTGCACAGGCTCCGACACCCGTGCACCGCGGACACTCCCTGACCAAGGATCGAAGCGGCTGGTAGACCAGAAACCGCGCTTACGTCTTCGGCAGAGCAAGCTCACATCAGCGTCCCAGACCAGAGTTTGTCAAACTCTGGCCTTTTCAGCACTCCCAACGCGCAACGGTTCTGACCAGTCAAAAAATCCCTAAAAGAAGATGTAAGTGTTGAAATGTCTATAGATTGTGTTGGTGTGTGTATGTGTGTGTATATGTTTTGTGAGTGGTGTAGTGTTAGGCTAGGGTACCGCGAGGGACGCCAAATCCCTCGTAGGTGTGGCTAGTCCGCACCCCCCTGCGGGGAAGAAATTACTATGGAAGTTGAAGCAGTTAAATTAAAGCATGTGAGTAAACTGTTCACATATATGTACAGAGGGAAGTTAGTAACTCCACAATAAGAAGGTAGAGCAAATAAAATGAATATATTTCAAGTTTTCTTTCCATATTCCAAATACGTCAGAAGCAGAGATCATTATGGAATTAGAGATAAAGAATGATGACTAATAAATGGTGGTGGGGGGGGGGGGAAATGAAATTGTAACATCTCTTTTTCGCTGAGGCCTAACAAGTAATGACTGACTTGTTACCACTTCTTTTTCAGATTAACGGCTCCTTCACTCTCTGAAAGGAGTTAACTCCTGAGCAGTTCACCCATTTCTAATTAAGGATGTTACCTGAAGTTCAGGAAACAAACAATGCAAAAATATTTGTTAAATTTTGTGATGCATTTATTTCAAATCTTTTACGAGTATAGGTTACACACCATATGACTTGAGGATTGATATATTTGTTTTATTAATGAATTAAATATCGGTTGCATTTTATAAATTTTAAATCATTTAATTGATACTATTTTTGGTGGTTTACAATTACCTTGGATGCATTTTCAGTCAATGCAGTTCGCTTCTCATGCTGGGCTTCTGAACATTCACACATCCCTTGCACAGCTGCTTCTAGCCCATGTACAACAGAGAAATTACTTCCTGTCTCTTGGACAACAGATCTTGGCGGCACACCTACCATCGATAATCCATTTAGTAGCTTAAAATTAAACAATTTCGAGCAATCAGATTTACATAATTTTATAAATAAAAAAATTATCAGATAATATTGAAAATATAAAAAGAAAAATTATTTTAAAGAATATTAAGATCAAACTTTTATGTCTTACTTAGTACAACACAGATTATATTCATTACAATTAACACACATTTGTTTTAATATTTAAGACTTATTTAAGGTTTATATAAAAAGTATCTAAAATATAAATTAATTTCAGATATTATAATAATGCTTCTCAATTGTTAAGTACAGGATTGTTAACCTCATTTTCCATAAACCACGTTTGTTGACATCTGTCATTACCTTCGTATAACCTAGAAATCAGCTGGTGTTTTACCCGCAGTTCAGTTTTTACCGCCTACTAGACATTCGATGCTGGCCAGAATCTAGGCTTCTTTTACTGCAAAGAAATAGTTTTGCGATCCAAATAGTTACCCTCTGCTAGCCATTTCCTCCATTTCCAAAGTTACACTCTCTTCCAATATGGCTGTTTTCCTAGTGCGACACTCCAGTTTCTAGTTAAGTGCTTTTAGCCGGTTACATCGGGTTCTATCCGCGTTATAATATTACACCGCTTATTGATTATATTCAGTTACTGTCTTAAATGCTTTCTAACTATAAATTACCGACATCAAACTTTAATAAGTCAATTTAAACCGTATTATAAGTTCGAGTGCCATTGTCTTGGTTAACCGCGTGTGGCTAACATTGCATCAGCACATTCATTCCTTTAACCGCTTGAAGGAATAAACATTTAATGATTCAAGACGTTTTATATTGTTCTAAGTTCAGTGAAATTATTAAATTAAAACTTAAATGAGTTGTAGTTTATGCCACTCGTCGAGAAACTTCTCTCATTTCTGCTAGACACCAAACAGTTCTGTTTCGTCGAACAACTCACCGCTCTACAAGAACCGCTACTCATGAAACTTGTGTTATCTCTCTTTTAATTATCTTTGGTGTTAAACTTAAATTCAGTGTCGTTTTTATTAATAAAGCAGACCCCATACTGCTCCAACAAAGAGTGGGTGGTTCCTCCGGACTTTTTAGTGCAACCTCGTACGATTAGAACTACCCTATTGATTTCTAATAATTCACATATTTTCTTTCTTTAGTTTTGCTACCAAAACCACACATCAATTCTTCAATGAATATCCTTTGAACATCAACAAACCTTTGCCAGTGCCTTTTCCATGATTTGAAAGCTTCCTGGTAGGCAGAATTTGGAAGGTTTGTAGGGGGGAATGTGTGCAAGCTTCATTGATGGCACTTAGAGTCGGCCCATAGTAGGGTTCTATAAGCGAGAATTTTATTTGGACCTGATTTTCCTAGTTCAATATAAAACTTAATAGTATAGAGCTATTCCCTAATTTGTTGCACCCAATGACTCCACAGGTGTTCACTAAACATATTTAGCCTGAAGAATGCTTGCAAGCACTTGGTGTGTTTTGAACGTTGAACCCCACCCCGAATACTGAGACTGTTCAGTGCAAGAAGGCTATGACTCCTGATATTTTTCAAAACAGACCTTGTATGTACTTTCCCTCCAAGAATATCTTCTAACGAATTTTTTTGCTCACTACCATATAGGCACTGTTGAGACTGTGCCTTTATTTATATTTTTTCGTGTTATGCTTTCTTGAAGTATTGTCAAATTCTTACGTATAGAATGTTATTTTGTGTTTGTACTTATTACTTTTTTATTTATTTTACATTTATGTGATTCTGTGTTTTCTAAATTTCTTAAGTCCAAAAAGTTATGATGTTGATTTATAACTTGTGAGCTAAACTGAATTAATATATTTATATACATTTGAAATTTATAAGTAGCAGCTTCTCAAGCATATAGTTCATGTACATTTATGCAAACTTAAATTATAACTTCAAGAGTTGTTATTTATAAAGTTTAAATTTAAAACCTTATATATACAGTCGGCGTCGCTTATTGTGATCACGATTAATGTTATCATTCGGTTATTGTTATCGTTTCATTGAAAAACATACATGGACGTATATTAATACATTGTAATTAGGTCGCTTATTGAAATCATCTGTTCGCTTATTATTATAATTTAATTTGCCATGCAAAATCATATGCGTCAACGTATACTAGCATAGACCAAGTAAAAATGTCTACAAAGTAGTGTAAACAGCACGTGCAACACACAATGACGCCCAATTCATAGAACGTTTATTTTTAGAATGACAGAAATACTTTATAATGGTTTCAGCACTTAGCACAGTTCTCAGAATGTCTCCCTTACTCTTTGTTTACGCAAACACCCTAGCCTCGCTGAGTTGACTTTAGTTGTTTGTTAACATTAGTTGATGTTACTACTGAACCATTTACAGTACAGTCCTGCTGTATTTTTTAACAGTGAATTTTTATGAACGTTTATTACAGTATTTCAGTGTGATTTTACATAATTTAATTTAAAAAAATTTTTTTCGTTTGTTTTGTAGAGTTTAGTGTCACTTGAAGTTTCAAAGGACAGTATAGCAAGATGTCCGAATCTCAAAAGAAACGACGCGATTTAAGTCCTAAATAAAAACTTGTTATTCTAGATAGGTACAGTAAATTACCAAAAAGAAATACACAGTAAATTATCAAAGAAACACTGCTTCTCAACTTGGCGTTTCTCAACCTCTCTTATGTAAAATATTGAACAACAAAGAAAAAATCTTGTCATTATCAAAGTGTAATGCAAATGTTGAGAACAAAGACATCGTTCTGGGAAGGATCCGCAGGTGGAATCGCTTTGAAATTCTGGTTTAAAAATGTTCGCGAAAAAGATGCTCGAGTTTACGGCCCACTAATGCGTCTAAAAGCTGAGGATCTTGCCAAAAAAATAGGAAAACAGGATTTTAAAGCCAAAGATGGATGGTTCAATCGATGGAAGAAAGGGGAAAACATTGTTTACAAGAAACGTGTGGTGAAAAAAGAAATGCTGATTTTGGTTGAGTTTTCTCCTAGATGCATATACAATGCAGATGAAACAGAACTTTATTATCGTGCTTTACCCGAACATACTTACTTATTTAAAAATGAAACTGCTAACGGCTGTAAAATATGTAAACAAAGAATAATTGTTTTGTGTTGTGTTAACATGGTTGGTCATTAAAAAAAAACTCTTAATTATCGGTAAATCTAAAAATCCATGGTGTTTTCAAGGTATCAAAAAGCTACCGGTTGAATATCATTCAAACTCCAATGCTTGGATGACATCAAAAATTTTATAATGAATGACTGACTAATTGGGATACCAGCCTCAAACGCAACATTGTCCTTCTACTAGACAACTGCACTGCACATAATGACATAAGCACTACGCTAAAACACATCAAAGTGATTTACCTTCCGGCCAATACTACATCAATTATTCAGCCATGTGACCAAGGCATAATTAAAAATCTCAAAAGTTTTTATCGACGAGAGATGTGTGCTAGAATTATAGAAAACCTGGATGAATTACAAACCCTTACCTCAAATGAATTGGCTAAAAAAAACTTCTTTACTCGATGCTATTCATCTGATAGCAAAATCTTGGAATGAAGTTTCTGAAAAAACTGTGAAAGTTTGCTTTAGAAAAGGTGGGTTTTTTGTTGAAGAAAATCAAGAGCAAGCTACATCTGAGGAAGACTCTGAAAAGAACTTAAAGCCTTTTGATTTGTTCTTAAAAGAATATACTGAGTGGATGGAAGTTGACGATAGTATTGAAACAGCAGTGGAAATGACTGAAGACGATATTTATGAGGTAGTTGCTTCAACATCAAAAGTTACTGAAGGAGAAGAAGGCACCGATGATGACGAAAATGATAAATGTGTACCGCAAAGATCTAAGCAGGAAGTTCACGAAGCTCTTGTGATTATAAGGCAGTTTGTTCAACAAAAAGCAGAAAATTTTTAAACAAACATTATGAATGTGAACAATTTATAAACAATATTTTACGAGAAGACTACAGACAGTTACATATAGAGGAATTCTTCGAGAAAAAGTAAATGTAAATTTGAAGTGTAAATAAGATTGAAGTGTTTTATAATGAAGTTTTATGTGTTAAAATGTTTTGATCAAGTGTGTTACGTAGTTCTATATATTTTTTTTCAATGTTTTAAAATTCAAGATTCAGTGTTTTAAAAAAATCTACAGTGGAATAAAATAAACTGACATGAAATATGCCCACTAATTTTAACAAGTAAAAAACTAAGT
Organism: Prosapia bicincta; assembly: GCA_036971475.1. Taxonomy (NCBI): domain Eukaryota; kingdom Metazoa; phylum Arthropoda; class Insecta; order Hemiptera; family Cercopidae; genus Prosapia; species Prosapia bicincta. The sequence goes on along the minus strand of JBAIZL010000005.1, from coordinate 241,827,517 downwards.
TACAGAAATTCTACTACTGTACATAAAACTGTCCGGAATAGCATCAAAATTTGGTAAGTACAGTTTAATTATAGTGTTACAGAATTAGAATTACTTAATGTAATGATAGGCTTACAAATCGTTCAGAACAAACAGTTGTGGCCATAATACAGTGAGTTCAATGCAGTATGGCTGTAGACTACATCGTGATTAAGCGTTCAGTTATTGTTATCGTTCGGTTAATGTTATCAAATATGCTTCTGACAAATATGATCACAATAAGCGGTGCTGACTGTATGTATATATATATATATATATATATATATATATATATATATATATATATATACAAAGTTAGGTAGGTTATATTTGAAGGAATTTGTGTTATTATTATAAAAAGAAAAAGAAAAAATAATAATAACAAATTCCTTCAAATATAACCTACCTAACTTCAACAAAAAACAAATAATAAAAAACCTAATAGTTGACACAGAATCTAACATCCACAAAATTACCCACCAAAGTACTGAACACATAAGAAATAATATTAATAATAAAATTAACCTAATAAAAACGGAAAAAAACAAAAAAACGGAACAATATATTAATAAAAAAGAAATTATAAAACTCAGAGAAAAACTAGAAAACAACGACTACTTAATATTAAAATCAGATAAAACAAATACTCCAGTAATAATAGAAAATACCAAATACATCGATTCAATGACTAACTACATAAAAGAAAATAAATACGAACAATTCCCAGACTCAACTAGCAAATACCTTATTACAATAAAAAACTTAATAGTCACTCACCGAAATACCCTAAACTATAACAATAAATTAAAATTCCACACAAGACTATACCCATTCAAACCATGCGCACCAATATTAACTGGCATACCTAAAATCCACAAACCCAACACACCATTTAGACCACTAATAAATTTCACAACAGCACCATCTTACATAATCGCAAAAATACTAGACAAAATAATAAGATCTAAAATACATATCAACAACACATACAATATAAAAAATGGATATGAATTAATTAATAAAATAAAAAACAAAAACAAACAGCAACACAAAAATAATAAGTTATGACATAACTAACATGTACCCTAGTATCCCAATAGAAGAAACCATAGAAATAATAAAAAACAAACTGATACACAATAACGAAAAAAGAAACATAATAGATAGTATCATTACGCTAACCAAACACATATGTAACCAAAATTACTTCCAATTTAACAATAAATATTATAAACAAACAACAGGACTCCCCATGGGTTCACCCATATCATCTGTCATGTCAGAAATATATTTACAACACTTTGAACAAATAATAATTAAACCTATAATAAACACACACAATATCTCACTATGGACAAGGTATGTAGACGATATACTTGTAATATACCAACCTACCATTCACAACGAACACGTCATAATATTAAACAAACTAAATACATACAACGAAAACATACAATTCACCGTTGAAACAGATACAAATAGAACAATCAACTGCCTCGACATTACTTTAAATATAAATGATAATAAAATAGAAACTACAGTATACAGGAAACCTACTTCCAACAACACCACAATACACTACAAATCTAACCACCCCTGGACACACAAAATTAACACTTACAGTAACACGATAAATAAAGCAATAAAATACACACAAGATAACAAACAAAAATTAAATGAAGAATTAGATAACATTACAAAAATAGCAATCGAAAATAGATACAACAAACACATTATAAAAAATATATACAATAAATTCACAAAAAAACCTAACCTCAACACAACAGGAACACAAAAATAATAAAAATAAAAAAATCTACCTAAAATATAAATACACCATAACAAAATAGAAAAAATTACAAATATATACAACAAAGAATACTACACTCCAACATACAAACCAAACAACAAAATAATAAAATATCTTAATAACACAAACCACAAAACAAATTCAGAAAAACATAACCTATCAGGAATTTACAAAATTACATGTAACAACTGCAATACATTTTACATAGGGAACACAACCAGATCAATTAAAATAAGATTTGAAGAACATTATAGAGCATTCAAAAACAAAAATTCAAAAGAATCAAATGTTGCAGCACACCTAATATCACATAAACATGAAATAACAAATTACGAAAATAACCTAACCATACTTGAAATAAATAATAACCCAATAGAACTAAACTCACTAGAAAAATACCACATTTATAAAAACATATACAACGATTTAATGAATCTACAAACAATATATACAGAAGACATACTATTCAAAAACATTATATACGAGACTCAAGAGGAAACGTGTACGGCGTCAACAAGTACCAACACCATGGACCGAACACCCACACCAGAAAAATTGTGAAAAAGTAATCAGTGATTCGATAATGGTCAAATGACCGAAAGGAGCCTCATCACACAAGGTAAAATCATTGCACTTAATGGTGGATAAAATTACTTACAATAGTAATATATTAACTTCATATATATATATATATATATATATATATATATATATATATATATATATATATATATATATATATTTATATATCGAAATCTTGTTTCTTGTTGCTGTTCATGACGAGCTGGTTGATAATTACTTATTACATTTTTGCTATTACTTGTGACCAGACTTTTTGTTAACTGAAGATTGTTAAATTGTTAACTTTTACACTTGGAGGAAACGTTTTCATCTTACGACTTCTTCAGCCTCTTATTTTTACTGCTAGGAATGCTGCAGTTGTGCTTCCTCGTACCATTTTTTGAAAATTAGAAGTGGTGTGATCAAAGAGTATGTGTGATCTGTGTTGTGTTTGTTCATTTAGGATGTCATTTTTATGTGTGTTGCTATGTTCTTATATTTCATAGTGTTCTAGTGTGTTTAATTTATGGTCCTTGTTGCATGAGTGGAGGATGCTCATGTTATTTTCCATACTTTTGCATGAGTGTTTAGTGTCCATGAGGTGATTTACAAACGTGGATTCAATAGTAGTGTGCAGTGCGCTTATATTTAGTACAGTGCGCACTTATATTTAGCTCACAAAAATGGATATGACAATTGTTTAATAGACAAACTACACAGACAAATACTCAACAAGAACAGTAACAGCAACAAAAACACAAACAAATTCATTACCCTGACATACATTAACAAACTCACAAATAAAATAGCACACCAATTCAAAAAAGTTGTAAACTACAATGCAGCTTACAGAACAACAAATAAAAGCCTAACTGCTATCAGACACAGCATTAATAACAATACCATCACATACAATAACCTAGGAGTATACAAACTAAAATGCAACAACTGCAATAAGTTCTATATTGGACAAACAGGCAAATCTTTCGCAGAAAGATATAAAGAACACTTTATTTCATTCTCTCATATTTCTTTTTGTGTTTTCTCTTCGATTGACAAAGACCACTGTGTGGTTGAAATATATCATTGTTTAAGTGCTTTATGTGTTTCTATTTCAAGACTACAGAGTGGACTCTTACCAAGGTAAGTCTGTCAGTCTCCTAGTCCAAAAAATCTATATTTATTTATGAAGTTATTATTATTAGTTGTAAATAATTTTTTCCACCACTAAGTGCAATAATTTTACCTTATGTGATGAGGCACCTAAGGTCACTTGACCATTGTCGAATCACTGATTTAATTTTCTCTATTTTTCTGGTGTGGATGTTCGGTACATGATGTTAGTATTTGTTGACATCATACATGTTTCTTCATAAGCCGCGTGTATAATGTATTTGAATAGTACGTTGTTTGCATATGTTGTCTGTAGGTTCATTAAATTGTTGTGTATTTTTTATAAATTTGGTATTTTTCTAGTGAGTTTAGTTCTATTGGGTTATTATTTATTTTAATTATAGTTAGGCTATTTTCGTAATTTGTTATTTCATGTTTATAAACATACACAATTTTATGAACCTACAGACAACATATGCAAACGACGTACTATTCAAAAACATTATACATACGGCTCAAGAAGAAACATGTATGACGTCAACAAATACCAACATTACGGAACGAACATCCACACCCGAAAAATAGAGAAAACTAATTCAGTGATTCGACAATGGTCAAGTAACCGAAAAATGCCACATCACACAAGGTAAATAACGTGTGGTGGATAAAAGTATTTACAATAGTAATATATCAACTTCATAAAGTTAGTGCAATGGAAAAATAATGGACAACGTAAAATATATATATATATATATATATATATATATAATAAATAATAATAATTATTATTATATATATATTAGGTTAGTTCTAAAAGAACTTAAAGCTTATTTAGGAGTTTTTGGACTAGATAAGAGACTGACAGACTTATCTAGTGGCATTAGTCTAAAACTGCAATCTCTTGGAAATAAATAGACACATATAAAAACATATCACACAATTGAAATATTTCAATCACACAATGAACTTTGTCAATCAAAAAAGAGAAAAAGAAAAGACTGAAGTGAACCACAGATGTGTATAAATATCCAAATGTCACAGATTTATAGTTTATGATATAGTACTATATGTGATTTGTATAAATATTGATTATTTGAAACTAGATATTAATAGTCTGTCAGAATGAAGGTAAATGGAGTTGTTAAAAATGGTAGAAGGGGAAGGTAAAAGAAGTATTATCTGATGTTGAGGTTAGGAGGTTCTCTAGATTTGGTGTACCACTGGTATGACAACTCCCATCCTCTCAATTCTGAAGGGTTGCAATCAGGAGGGAGGCCCTTAATTATTTTGGTGGTATAACAATCACTGAAAGATATGATGTTGTGACTAGCTGCATGTTGAGCGGTTGGCCTGTCTATGTTCATGGTTCCAACGTCATGTCTATGGCCATTCATTCTGATGCTCGGACCATCTGCGGTAAGGCCTATGTACTGTGCCAGGCAAAATGTATACTGCAACTGGTATATTACATTTTTTGATGTACAAGTATGATGACCCTGAATCTTGAAGTCCATATTAGTTGCTAGGCCTTAGAAACTATTTGTTGGGATGTGTATCGGACATGTCTTGCATTTAGATCTATTGCATAGAAAGGAGCCATGAGGAAGTTTAGGCGGTGTTTCAGTACTTGGATCTGGTAATTTTGGATGTACTAAAATATTTTCCAAATTAAAAGGTTGTCTGAACCAAATATGTGGTAGATTTGAGAAAAGATCTTTGGTGTGGGTGGAAGCTTGAAGAATCTTGAAGCCATCCTTTCATATTTTGATCAGCTTCTGTAACCCTGGATATCAGTGTCCTATCTAGTCCAAAAATTCATATATATTTATTTATATATATTAAATATGGTGATATGTTTTCTTGTAATATAGTTAATAAATTAAAAATATTTCAAAAACAAGAATACTTTTAATGAATATATTTATTCAAAGCTTTTCGCCGATAAAATAGTACCAGCATCTTCAGGAAAATAATTATCAAATAAAATATTTGTCTAAGACATATGATTTAATTTTGTAAAAATATTTTATTTGATAATTATTTTTGTGAAGATGCTGGTACTATTTTATCGGCGAAAAGCTTTGAATAAATATATTCATTAAAAGTATTCTTGTTTTTGAAATATTTTTAATATATTAATTATTATATATATATATATATATATATATATATATATATATATATATATATATATATATGTATATATATATATGTATATATATATATATATATATATATATATATATATATATATATATATATATATATATATATATATATATATATATATATATATATATATATATATATATATATATATATATATATATATATATAGACTTTCGAGAACTATTAATTACGTGTTTTTATTCTGGTACTAGGGGCTTCTTGTGTGTGGGATTTCTATTGTCAGATTTAATATCCGTATTGTTCTAATTTCGGTTTCACTGCACTGTGGGAAAGTTTTAGTTTGTTGTGGGGTTAATTTTGTCTATTGAGGTAAATAATGTATAGTTTATTTGATTTGTATTTGTTCGTTCGTTCAATATATTATTTTTGTGTTGTTCCCAGATTGTCATTTTTATACTTTTTTTATTAGATGTGTTTTCTAATATGGGGAATGTATAGTTGTTTTTAATGGCGTGTGTGGCTAAGTTTGAATTGTGTTTGGTTTGATTTATGCTTTAAAGTGCTCTTTATTTCTGTCTTTTAATTTCTTTATTGTTTGGGCAATGCACAATTTATTATAGTCTGGGCATTCGACTTTATAAATTCTGTTATTAAGTGTGGGACATATTTTTTTCTGGTTGGTTTATTTTATTGATTATTCTTCCTGTATCTTTGTATGTTATGTTAATATTGTTATTTTTTTAGTATTTTAGTTATTCCTTTTATGCTGTATCCTGTGTATGTACATGTGACAAATATTGTTGTTTGTGGTTCATGTTTAGGTTGATATAATTTAGTTAATATTTTTAATTGTCATTTATCTATTGGTTTTTATTGTATTCATTTTTGGCCTATTTTATATATTACTTTTTTTTTCCATTTTTTAGTGTGATTTTTAGCATTCTATATAAGAGTGAATTGTAAGCAGCCATTTTATGTTGGGGGGAGGGGGGTGGTTAGAATAGTTTGGTATTGTGTTTATGGTTTGTGTAGGTTTCCTAAAAATTGGGTATTCAGTGTTATTTGTATTTCTTGTTATTGTTATGTTTGGATAGTTTATTTTATTGTTTATTTCTTCTTCCATGGTGCTCGTCAATGCTAGATGTGATTCTAGTGAAACGTCGGAACTGCGATTTTATGCACTGCAGAATGAATGGATGTACTCCAGATAATAACTATTCATCATATTTTTCCATCCGTGAAGGAATACGTATCAGCATATATATAAACACACACACAATAAGAATTATAAATATTTTATAATATTGTAATATAAATAGTATACTATGAAGAACAATATTAAAACTCACATGTGTCAAATTCTGTTGCTGTTCACTCCAACTGTTTAAAATATGTGCCTGCATATCACTCACAACAAAACGAATCTGAAATAATTTGAGATGGATATATTTAGCATATTGTTATGGCTAACGCATATGGTATATGGATATAATTGGATAATTATTAATGAATAACATATTTTTTATTAAATATGTATAATTTTAAAAGTATTTATTAAAGTTTACTGTGTAGTATTATAGTCTAAAAGACGATGTTAAGTTTATTTTGATTGCTTATTCAGACTGTATTCCTAATCATTGATAAGAACATTGCTGTTTTCACACTCCTTTTGCCTATCATCCCAAGTGTTTTAATTCTTCTGATCTTAATTGTCTGCATGTGAACCAAGAGAATAGTTAAAGAGGTAGTATCACAGAAAGTACACTAGCCTAAAAATCTCTGAACAAGGTTTTACCGCCAGTATGAAGACATACTTAAACCATAAAGACCAAGAAGTCCCCCAACATCTAAAGTGCTACCTATGCAATTGATGAATAGTGGGAGATGGTGAAATCTGTTATTGGGTAAGATTTGGTCTGAAGTTATGATCAAATATGAGTAGGTCGAAGGCGAGTAAAACGACATCAATAATATCATTGAAGATCTACAAATTTTATACAACTAAATCTTACTGCTGGAAGTTGACAAACAGATTGACAAATTTGGCTAAGACTGTGAAACCAATGAAGAACTCAATAGCAACCAAATTATTGCAGCTATTGAGAATGAGGAATTGGGCGGTGATGATGACGAACCTGAATTTCAAACACTGATGTCAAAAATGCTTTTGGGATTGGGTTATAGAATATCAAGTAGAACCAACCTGAACACCTATGGACATTTTATGGATCATGAAATGGAAGGTTACTGCAGCTACATCTAGAATTGCATCTGCTAGACAAAATATTAAGTTAATTAGAGCTTAGCTAGTGAAAACAATTCATAGCGGTAAATATTAAAATAGTTCATTCAAAAAATAGTTACACACTAGTTTATTAATACATACAGACGTCATCAGTGATTGGCTACTACTGATTAAGGTGACATGGTCGTCAAAACTAGTCTTTATATGTTAATAGACTAATGTGTAGTAAGATTTTGAGTAAAGTATTTTATTATTTATCGTTGCTCAACAAAAATCGATAACTTATTTTTATTTATCTGTGAAACGAATAGTCTGATATAAAAAAGTGTTTTCAGTATACAGATCTTTTTGTCGTAAATAATGTGTTATACAAGATGTGATTGGAAAGTCATAAGACTGGGCTTGTAATTACACAGCAGTGGCTGTTACAGGTTATTTCAAAGTAGTACCCTCCTGACTAAAGACACTGATTCCATATGTTTATGACACATTCCTGGAAGTTTTTTTACGTGAATAAATAATCACAATGTATTTGCTAGGATGTCTTCAATTGAGTCAAATAGTTTCCATTTTAGTGAAAATTTCATTTCAGGAAACCAATAAAAATTCACAGGAGGTATATTAAGAGTTGGAGAAGAACAAGAAATTGGAAAGAAACTGGATAGTTGAAAAGGCACAATGAGGTGGCTGGTTATTGTGGCAGAGTTTCCAACTATTGTCTTTTCACTGTGCTAACCTTTTCTTCTGTATTTTTTCATATATATATGCTCGAGAACATGTTTGTAGTATTCCTGGTTAATGGTCTATACTCTAGTTGCGATAAATTCTTGTTTTACAATACCAGTAGAATTTTAAAAAATCACCAACATGTGATTCAACTGACAATGGTGCACTTTTTCAGTTGTGATAAATATGGACTGTGTCTTTGCGAAGACTGCGATTTGATTTCAGGGTTATATCTATATACCCATGATTTCTATGTTAGGCCTATTTTCTAATTGATTAATTAGTTCTTGGCAAGCTTTAAGTCAGTGTTGTTTCTGGTCAAAGGGATAGAATTCAGAAATAGACAATAACAGGCCTACATTCAACCAGCTACCATGCCAAACTGAATAAATAATATACAGTTTCCTTTAAAAAAACATTGAATGACAAGTCACTAGTGACTCCCACAACACTACAGTGCCTGAACCATCAAGCAGTGACAGATCCAGTCATAAAACCTTCCAACCACCTTTCATATAAATATAAAAGGTTACAAAATAGAGAAAATTATAATAAAAATAGGGTGCAAAATATAGTAGGATAATAATGGACATGTATAGTTCTTGACAAAATATTCGTGTCCTCCAATATTTTCTGTTTCATATATGTTATTCAGAAATACATTAATAAAAAAGTGATTCTGTCTCAAACCATAACAACGGTTAAAATTTGCATTAAATAACTCTATGCAAACATAACCTTACTTTATAAACATACTCCTTTATTCTTCAGGAATTGCACGCTATGTTATACCACATTACTACTAAAATATTAAGTATCAGGTTACAAAATGATTAGTTACTCGTATATTTATTTTTTTTAAAATTAACTTTGCCAACATAAGAAGAAGCATATCAAAAAATGTGTTAAATAATTGATTTCAACCTCCTTCTGTCTCATTCACAAACATTTAGTTTATACATTTGTTGTCTCGATACAGAAGGCACTAGATAAATGATAGCGGTTTTCATCATATTTTCCAAATAAAGTAGTACAATCTATTTAAGATAATACTACTTGTTTATTTTAGGTATAAATATATAATTTTTATAATGAAAATTACAATAGAATAGAAGCAATTTGATATTTAAAATATAACTTTATAATGACCTTAGATTTTTAATTACTCAAGTATATTAAATTAAATGAAAATAATTGTGTGAAATCATATCAAAACTGGTCCTAAACTTTGCTAATAAGTTATTTTCATCCTTGAATTTTTGTATTTTAATTTTTCCATTTAGCTTTACTGTTAACAAAGTGATTTATATTTTTTAAAGCAAAACTATTCCAACTGAATAATATGTTTATACTTTGTAAAATATGTATATAATAATTTAATGTTGTATAAAGCAGCATTTTGTCCTATAAATAAATACTCAGTGCAATGGCAGTTGATTTTACTAATCGTTCACTGTACATGAGAAAACTCAACATTTTTTTTAATAACGCAATCTATAGATTGTATGTATAAATTTAATAGTTGTATGTTATTTCCTAAAGAACTAATTGATACATGAATGTGTTTAAAAAATAGTTATTCTTGTAAGGCAATTACTAATACATGTTTAAGCACTAATTATAATTTTCCACACCCAAAATACTTTATTCTTGTATAGAGCGTATTTTTAAGCGACATATAAAAGCAAAAAAAGGTGAAGTTGGTAAATTCTTTGTCAATTATTTACAAATTAGGATTAAGTATGTAATGTTCTTATCATTTTGTGAATAGGGAAGAATGATGCTAGTCTGGAAGATCTTACTATCAAGTGTATTCACTCAACATTTTCCACTGACAATTTTTTTTGTTATAAGTACAGACAAGTCTTAAATTTTATTGAAAAAAATACAGAAGATTTATAAGAAAATGTATGTTATTGGTATTATAATTGAGATGTCAGTATTATTACCTTACCCCACATAATCAATATTGGCAAAACATTATACTGGATAATGCAGAAACTCATCAGAAACTTTGAAAAAATAACAAAACCTTTCACTCACACCAAAATTACAAATTTTATAAAAGAGGTATATATCACCAGGCAAAGGTTAAGGTATGTGGAGGAGGGTAATAGTTTACTGTCAGTCCACCACCTTTGATTTTTATTATAAAGGTATATTAAAATTTAGCTACAAAGTATCCAGTTAGACTAGATTTAGTAATGAAAAAAGGAAATAAACTTTAGCAACACAAGGTAACTTTAACTTATTAACAAGCAAAGTGAGGGGAAGTGAATTTTGATTTAAAGGCATGGAAAAATAAGGCAGTTTCACGCAAGGTGTAGATTATATCCTAGATTGGTAATTTTTTGCCAATATCGATTACATGGATTACAAAAGATATAAACATTACAGTGGTTAACAGTGGCGAAGTTTGCCATTAGGTTTCAATGTTTACCTTTAAAATTTACCACACCAGTATGCAAATAAAAGATAATTACCAATTTTCCTGTAGGGAACAAATCCCAAACTATCCTACAATACTCAAGAGCCGATTCAACGCTACATGTCCATAATGATTTTGTAATTGGTGCTAAGGGTATAAGTCCTGGTCCTCTAGTCTTATTAAAATCGAATTCAATTAATGCTTCACAAGATATGCCAAAATATGGCGTGTGATCAAGAACGAATATTGTCTTATGGTTATTTGGATGCATTTTATCACAAGATATTATATTCTGAATCATTTTAAAGTACTTTGAGGTTATATCTTCAAAACTAAATAATGGTAAGATTTATGTTAGTACTGTTAGGTGTAAAAACTCGGTATGCCCTTCTTTAAACACTTTAAGTAAAACAAATTGACGCAGTTATTTGACTTATTCAAACAACTAGATTAAAAACAACAAACACTTTATCAACAGCTTTTTGTAAATTAGCAGTTTTATAATCATATAGTAACCGGTGTGATTATCTATGGAATTAAAGAGTGTGCTTTGGAATTATAGTCTATGGGCAACCCGGTTGTTTTGTAAATATATATATATTATAAATACACACACACACGCACACACACACACACACACACACACACACACACACATATATATATATATATATATATATATATATATATATATATATATATGTATGTGTGTGTGTATGTGTGTGTACTTTTTTTAGTATATATTTTTCTTGAATTTTATAGTCCCTTACTTTCGGTGAATCATATTAATCACTTAAACAATAGTTTATGACTATCCGAACTTTGAATTTAGTAAATTTTTTTGAAACATATTTTTTCTATATATAGAAAAATATTTTCTATATATAAATTCTTTTTTAAAAGAATTTAGTAAATTTGTTAAAACTTATATTTTTTCAAATATATATACTGTAGTATGAAAAGTATATAGAAAAATATATACAAAAAAAGATATGAATGTATACATATTTATACAAAACAATCTGGTTGCCCAGATGGAATTAAAGAATGTGCTTTGGAATTATAGTCTATGGGCAACCAGGTTGTTTTGTATATATATGTACTTTTTTTAGTATATATTTTTCTATATACTTTTTATACTACAGTATTTATATATGTGATTACATAGACGTATAAAATATATATTTTCTCAGCCTTAACAATAAACTTTTTGATTTGACAATGTATACATCTCCCAAAATGGTGATGAAATTGTATTCAACAATTATAAAAGAAAGTGCTACTAGAGGCAAGTGTTTACAAACGTTTTTAGTTGAAAAGCTCAGGTGAAAATGGAAACAATTAATGTAAATAAACATATTGGATATTATTTTAAAAATATTACTAGAAGCCTAATTTTTGTAAACCAAACTAATGTAAAAGTGATTAATTTATTTTTGTATTTGTTAAAAACGTATAACATATTCTTGAATTTTGTAGTCCATTACTTTCGGTGACTCTTAATTAAACACTTTACATTAGTTTATGACTATCCAAACATTAAATTTTGTAAATTTGAGCAAACTTACTGAGACAGAACGTTTTCGATCGCTTTGTGGCGATCTTGATCAGTGTCTTCTGCTAGGAGATGTCGGGTCAAGCGGTGACGGTTTAAAAGGCAGGTTTCTATTGTATTGATAGACATAAACCTACCACACAATTCAACACTACTATCCCTAGACATAACAAATATGTACACCAACATACCCGCATCCGAAACTCTAAGCATCCTAGAAACTCAATTTATTCAGAACAACATACCTAAAACCCACGTTACCGAAATCCTAAACATCATCCAAAACATCACCAAACAAAGCTATTTCATTCAAAACTCTATGCACAACCAGATGGCCTATTCGTGTGAAGTCCTATCAGTAGTGACCTAGGCGAAATTTTCCTATACAACACATAGGAAACACCAATATACTCACAAACAATACACATGCACACAAAATCATGTACTGGCACAGATACGTCGATGATATTATAACACTATACAGAGGCAACATCCAACAATGCGAAAAACTCCTCACCTGCACTAATAAAATACACTCCACTTCACCTCAGAGATTGAAACCAACCGATCCCTAAGCTGACTCGACCTAACCATAAAAAAAAGCCACACACAAAAATACAGCTCCAATATTTACAGGAAATCTATAACAAACTAAACTGCGACAAACGTAACAAATTCTATATTGGACAAAGAGGTCACAGCTTTAAACAAAGAGTCGAGGAACACAAACAGAACACCAACTCAGCATTTTACAATCACATAAAAAACCAGGACACAAATACACAGACATTTACCATAACCTAGAAATCCTACACCTACACAAAAAAGGACCACATCGCAACACACTAGAACAATATGAAATTTACAGTCACACAAAGTACAAACATATTAAACGAACAAACAGAATACAAATCACACATACTTTTTGATACTATCGAAAACCTGCCTTTAAAACCGTCACCGCTTGACCCGACATCTCCAAGCACAAGACACTGATAAAGATCACCACTTAGCGATCGAAAACGTTCTGTCTCAGCAAGTTTTCACAAATATAAAAAATTTAGTTTGGATAGTTATAAACTATTGTTAAAGTGATTAATTATAATGGATATTAATGGAAATTTTAATTATGAGGAAAACTCGACTAATTCTAAAATGAATTCAGTCATACAAGAGGTAATTTATTATTTAAACTAGAAGAAGCACTAATTTTACATTAGGAAGTAATATTATTTCCTAATAGACACGGTTTTTTTTACTAGAAATTAACCATAATTTCAAATTCATATAATGGTTATTATTTTATTATACTGAACATTAATATACAAGTAGAAAATGTATTGGTAATGATGACAATGACAGCAAAATTTTACTGCCATCAGCCATTTTGTTTTGTTATTGTATGTACATATTTACGTACTGTACTTGTTCAGATACAATTTTGTTATAATAAAAGGGAAAGTATTTTTGCAATAATAACAACTGAAACTTATTTATAATCAAATCTTATTAAATATCGAAATCGTCATGCTGTTCATGACGAGGTGGTTGTTAATTACTTATTACATTTTGAATTATGTAGTTCATTGCATTTGGTGGATCTTAATTAATCACTTTTTCAATAATTTATAACTATTCGAATTTTAAAGTTCTTATAGTCATAAACTATTGTTAAAGTGATTAATACTTATTACACTTTTGCTATTACTTGCGAACAGACGAAAACGTTTCCTCCAAGTGTGATTTACGAGATTGTGACACAACGTTTAAAGTATGAAAAGTTATGTTCGTGCTGGGTTCTGAAAATATTAATGGAAATACACAGAAACTCTCACATTTCTAGAGGGGTTTGACTGAGAAGATGTCAAGTTATTATGCCGAATAGTCACTGGCGTCAAAACTGGGTGACGTACTGAAACAGGCTAACTTCTTTTTTAGTTTTATATATTTATATATATTTTTTGTTAATTATTTATTTTTGCCAGACGTTTATCCCCGCCCATTACTTACTTTTATTTTTTCAGAGACTCTCATTTTACGTGACAATTATTAGGGCCTACCTTCCCTTACAACTTTTATTTTTTTTTCCTCTACACCTAGGTCTGCCTAATACGTACCAGTCACCCTGGAATGTAGAATGACCTAGAAGGTATTTTGGTCTGTCAACTGAAGTCTGTGATTTCCCTGCCTAGAACTTCTAAATTCTTAGATTTTGAAACTAATTAGGGGAGCAATTTTCTATATACGGGATGGGGTGTATGCTATTTTGTTTTTTTTCCTTGTAAGCATTTTAGTAAGAAACTGTATAACTCTATACCACTAGATTATATAAAGACTAAGAAATGGGTAATTGGAAATTAAATTTTTTTTCAATTTATGGTAACACATCTAAACATTTCGGTGCGCCTTCTATTTTTATTTGTTTGCCTTACTGACAACTTTGTGAATATATTTATAATTTTCATTGACTTTTTATCGTATGTTGAATATTTAATGCAATGCAACAATGCAATATAACAAAACAATATCCTACCATACTCTTTTGCCATATCTAAAAATGATTAAAATAAAAATAAACTAAAAACATATTCTTCTCTTGTTCAACTTGAATATTTCTACTTTGGCCTTTATAATAGATTTTACTTTGTAATAGTTAATTGTAATTGAATGATTAATTTTATACTAAATTTAAATATACATCATCATTTTCTTGTAACTATAAAAATTCTCTCTATTAATTATCATTCCTTTATTCTTGAATTTTGTAGTTCATTACCTTCGGTGAATCTTATTAATCACTTAAACAATAGTTTATGACTATCCGAACTTTAAATTTAGTAAAATTGACCTATGGGCTGCATGACCTTGACGTGGTGGAAAGGCTTCATCCGGGCGTGGGTGACGGGTGGAGCGGAGCTGTACGTATGTGGCTCCCGATAAACGGGAAGTACAGGCAATTGTGTGAGTGCATGAAGGCGACTCAAAAAAGGGGCCAGTCCTAGCACTTGAAGGGTTGTTATCCTTCGCCCGGCTCTCGCCCTGCCCTTCTCTTGCGGGCGGCAACCAAGAAGCACCCCTCATCCAGGTTGGTGGTCTGGATGGGCACATACACCCCCGATCGGAAGGTGTTTTGCGATCCGTGCCGATGTAGATTCGTGGCCCTCAGGGTAAGGAGGGTCTTTAACGGAGCCTCAGGGGCACCTGGCGCCACCCCTGAGTACTTGTCGCCTTACCGCCGTAAGCGGGGCTCTGCGGCGGCGGACCTTTATTTCCTTAACTGCTCGTGGCAGAGATAAAAAAAATAAATTAAACTGGTCAGGGCTTAGAACCTACCGACAAATCTGTTCCTATGGAGGTGGCTTCGGCCCCCGTAGAGACAGATGGAAATCCAGCAGCGAAGGCAACAGGAAGAATGACTGGGGCACAAAGGAGGAAAGCACTCTGGCTTTCCTAACATGAGGAAGCAAAGAAGGCGGAGGTGCAGGGCAGAGAACCACCGCCACCCCCTTTGAGGAAACACCGGTCCGGGCAGCGGAAGAGTTTGACGGAGGCTGGGACTAGAACCAGCCCTGTCGTCCCGGAAGCCAGTGCATCCGGTAGGACCTTAGTACGACAAGAGAGAGAGAGAGGGAAAGGAAGGAAAGGAGTACTTCTAACCCTACTCCAGAGTCGGAGGTCAAGAGGAATAGACAAGGGTCCAGGCCTGCTGGGTCGGGAGAGCCGTCTTTCTCGTCGATCTCCGCCAACTTACCGAGGTTTTTTGTGATCTTTGGGGATAGTGTAGGCGTGAGGATGGAGATGGCGGCGTTCGACCACCTTAAGGGCACCGTCATGGACCGGATTCTGGACACTCCTAGTGGAGGTTTTGTTCCGCAGTTCAGAGACACTTACCTAAGGGATGGAGTCGCAGCATTTATTTGTGCTGAGGAGGAATCGGCAAAATGGCTGAGAGAAGTGGTACCGTCAGTTAAGCTCGAGGACGGGACTCAGGCAAGGCTAATCCTGCCTGATGAACTGATCAAAAGGGTGAAAGTGACGGTGCTAGTACCACCACCAAAAAAGGGAGGCCACTCAGTTGGTCAAGCTCATGGGGATGCAAAGCCCAGAAATTGACACTTCAAAGTGGAAAATCCTACAGTGCATTGAGCGGGGACCTGCAAGCCTCCTCTGCCTAGGATTGGATGAGGCATCGGCCAGACTATTAAAGGCAAGAGATGGGAAAGCCTTCCTGGGGACTGCAGAAGTCACTTTTAAGTGGAACTCTAAGGACCCGGAAGAGAAGGGCGAGAGAGAGAATCAGGAGAAGGCGTAGGGGTCAGTTGGATATGGCTGACCCTCAAGCAATGATCCTGCAAATTAACTTGCACCACAGTAAAAGCGCCTCGGTGGTCCTAACCAGGTGCTTAAATGTGAGGCACACATTACCACGGCTTACACTATTACAAGAACCGTGGCTGGTCAGGAACCGTATAAGGGGTCTGGCTGCAGCTGGGCGCACCTACGCAAGTGGGGAACATGAGGGGCACAGAGCATGTGTGATAGTCAGAGGACTAGAAGCCACGCTGATTCAAGAATTCTCAACTTGCGGTGGTTAGAAATCGAGGTAAGAGCGAGGTAAGTGGGAGCAGGGAGTTCATCGTGGCCTCCACTTACTGCGCCCACAATAGAGAATCGCCCCCTGCAGAATTACGTAAGTTAGTTCGGTACTGCAGGGAGAGGAATATAGGAATCTTAGTGGGCTGTGATGCCAATGCTCATAATGAGGTGTGGGGCAGCACAGACACAAATGAGCGAGGTGAGGAGCTCCTAGCCTTCTTGATTGAAGAAAACCTTGTGGTTTTAAACACAGGTGCCCAGCCAACATGTGTCAATTCAAACAGAATGGAGGTTCTAGATATCACCTTCTGTAATAGACAAATGGTAAGGTGGGTGCATGACTGGCAGGTTTCGGATGAGTCCTCCATGTCTGATCACCGGATCATCACTGCTACGATGAGGGGAGTTGTCCCCCATGTGGTGTGGCTTAGGAACCCGAGAAGGACAAACTGGGAAGGTTTTAAGTCCTTGGTGAGGAGGCGGATGTCAGACTTCCGTGGTAAATATGGTACATCAAACGAACTGGAAAATACTGAGGCCTACATCAGGACTGTAATTTCCACGTCGTTTGAGAAAAATTGCACTCTCTCGCGGATAAACACTGGGCGCGGTAAGCTTAAGTGGAACAGCGAGTTAGAGGCAAGACAGAAAGAGACTAGAAGGCTCTTTAATAGGGCAAAGTAGAAGAAAACGGCGGAGACCTGGCAGGCATATAAAGACAGCCAGAGTCTCTATAAAAATCTTATTAAAGAGGTTAAATGTGCTTCTTGGGAAAAGTGGTGCTCAGAGACAAGCACACTGATTGACACTGCTAGACTGTTTAAGGTGTTAGCAGGTGGACCAAGGGGAGAGCTTAAGTTTGTCAAGAAGACTGATGGTAGCTTTACTGACACCCCGGAGGAAACACTGCGTCTGCTTATGAGGAACAGTTTTCCCGATATTAGACCGGTAGGGGACGCTCAAAACCTCCGACATACTGGGCTAAGGGCGGACTGGAATATTGCTGGGCAGGTGATCTCAGCGCAAAAGGTGAGAGAGGCGATTCTGTCTTTTGAGCCTTTTAAAGCGCCTGGATTAGATAATATTACTCCAGCACTACTACAAAATTGCTTGGAGGAAATAATAGGGCCACTGACAGGATTACTTAGAGGCTGTGTTGCCTTGGGTTACAGTGGCTCAAAACGAAAGTTATCTTTATCCCCAAACCGGGAAGGAAAGGTTACACAGAGGTAAAGGACTTCAGACCTATCAGCCTTACATCTTTCTTGTTAAAGACATTGGAAAGGCTGGTGGACCACTATTTGAAGGAGGGACCTTTGAAGCAGTATCCGCTTCATCAGGACCAACATGCCTACCGAACTGGTAGGTCAGGAGACTGAGTTGTTGTCGGTCGTGGACTTTATTGAGGGTCAGATCAACAACAAGGGGATATGTATTGGGGCTTTTCTTGATGTGGAGGGGGCTTTTAATAGTGCCTCTAGACTGGCCATCAAGAGAGCAGCTATGGATCACGGGATTTCTGATGGAATTATAAATTCGATTATGAGTTCCTTGGAAAACCGGATAAGTACTGCATCCTGGATGGGGTGCACGATAAATGGGATAGTCTCGGAGGGCTGCCCGCAGGGTGGAGTGTTATCCCCTTTGCTGTGGAGCCTTGTCGTGGACGGCCTACTAAGGACACTCAGTGGAATGGGTGTCAAGGTGGTAGGATATGCGGATGACATAGCTATCCTTGTTAGGGGACCATTTGAAGAGGTCCTCAAAGACCTGCTTCAAGAGGCACTTAAGGTAAAAGAAGCATGGTGGAGGGAGAATGCACTATGCATTCAAGGAGAGAAATCGGTGGCACTCATCTTCACTAGGCGATAGAAAACTAAATCGCTGGAGATGATGGAAGTTGGTAATACCAAAATAAGCTACGTTGAGAGCGCTAAATATCTGGGAGTTAATCTGGATAGGAACCTACTCTGGCTTGAGCACTTGGAGGATAAGTGCAAAAATGCCATAGCTACGTTCTGGCAATGCAGAGGAGCAATAGGCACGAGATGGGGTTTGGGTCTACGTCAGATGAACTGGATTTATTCCGCCATTGTGGTGCCGAGGTCGGTCTTTGCCTCAATCGTCTGGTGGGACAGGGCACAGAAAGAAACAAGTAAAAGAATGCTGGACCGCGCGCAGGGGCTCTTCCTTAGAGGCAAAACAGCTACAAGGAGAAGCACACCATGTGCGGCCATGAGGGTTATGTTGGGTTTTCCATCCTTGAGTCTTCAAATTAGGATGGAGGCAATGAAAACTGCATACCGGCTAAGTTGTACCGGGCAGTGGAAGACAAGTAGCAAACTTCATAAACAGCTATTTGGGGATTCACTGAAGGAGCTGTGGATAGAACCTCAGGAAAAATACTGTCTCTTAAAAGGGAAAAAGGAAAGTACAAAATCCATATTCCTGCAAGAGAGGCATGGGCGGAGTATAGACCCAGACATGGTGAAATCTGGTTCTCCGATGGGTCCAAGATGAAGGAAGGAGTGGGAGCAGGATTTAGTGGACCGAGACATCAAGACAGATTTTGTCATCGCCTGGAGGACTACAACTCTGTCTTCCAGGTGCTCGCGATCAAACTATGTGCTGAGGAAATAATAGGGTCTGGCAGGAGGGGCAAGACCATATGGATCTAGGCTGGTGGCTGAGACTATAGCTTCTCTAGCAGAGCTGAGTAAGTATAATTCACTCAACCTAACCTGGATTCCAGGACATTCTGGCTGGATAGGGAATGAGAGAGCTGACGCCTTAGCAAAACAAGGGTGTATAACTCAAGGACCGTTGCTGAGGGAAGTGGGCATGCTGCCTCAGGAGGATCACGGCACATATAGACAGGTTGTGTAGGGAAGAATAGAATGTAATCTTGGGGTGTAACAAATCCAAGGTACTGTGGGGTTACTCAGGAGATTTGTGGGGCAAAGAACTACTCTCCTTAAGTAGACATCAACTCAGAGCTACTGTAGAGCTGGTTACAGGCCATGGGAATCTGAGGGGGTTCCAATACAAAATTGGAAAATCTAGGTCCTCTGTGTGCAAGAGATGCGACAAGGACCAAGAGGAAAGCCCAATCCACGTACTCTGAGTGTCCTGCTTTGGGAGCTGCAAGGAGAAAGTGGTTTGGCTGGCAGGTATGTACACCAGAGGATATCAGAAGATTTAGCATCAGGTGGGTACTTAATTTCTGCAAAGAGGTAGGTATCCACTAAGCTAGTCCTGTGGTAGGGATGGGAAGAGAGTACAAAGGCTCTACCTAAGTGCTCTACACCGATAAGGTCCCTCCAAGTTTTAGTAATAATAATAATAATAATGGTGTAACACATCTAAACATTTCGGTGCATTTCTATTTTTATTTGTTCACCTTACTGACAACTTTGTGAATATATTTATAATTTCATTGACTTTTTATCATATTTTGACAATTTAATGCAATGCAACATATGCAATATAACAAAACAACATCCTACCATACTCTTTTGCCATATCTAAAAATGATTAAAATAAAAATAAACTAAAAACATATTCTTCTCTTGTTCAACTTGAATATTTCTACTTTGGCCTTTATAATAGATCTTACTTTGTAATAGTTAATTGTAATTGAATGATTAATTTTATACTAAATTTAAATATACATCATATTCTTGTAACTACAAAAATTCTTCTCTATTAATTATCATTCCTTTATTCTTGAATTTTGTACTTCATTACCTTCGGTGAATTTTTTTAATCACTTAAACAATAGTTTATGCCTATCCGAACTTTAAATTTAGTAAATTTGTTAAAACTTAGTTTTAAAACAGTAAGTTTTAACAAATTTATTAATTTAAAGGTCGGTTAGTTATAAACTATTGTTTAAGTGATTCATTCCTTTATTGCTTATAACAGAATTTGTTTAAAAAAAAAAATTAGTTAAAATGCATAAGCACGGCTATCTACGATATTTTAGATAATTGTTCAAAACCACCAAATAGGACGATACCCCACAAGATTTTTTTTTATTGACATAGGAAAGTTATTTTTCTTTTAAATTTAAAGTAGGGTAAAAATTCAGTGCGGAGGTATGAGTTGTGAATGGGCGCGGAGTGATACAAATATTTCGTGACGTCACAGTGCTGCGCATATGGTTGTACGCATCGGCCGTGGTACGTTATGCTATCTTACTTGTGTAGATATTTTTATTTTTAAATATATATATTTAAATATACCTATAAAGTCTCCAGTTAAGGTGATTTGGTTTTAAATTTATACATTACTATATACCTGTATTAAAATATACCTAAAAAGTGTCCAGTCAGGTTAGATTTGGTTTTAATTTATACATTACCTAAATGGTTACATTTATACAATTAGAACCAAATCTATCTATCAGGACATCTATCTTCCTGGTCCTGTCTATAGAGGCTGGACTTGTCGGCTCAGTCTGGAAACCCTCAAATACTTCATCTTCTCTATTTGGCAGTGTGATCTTGAATTGGCTTTGTTTTTTAATGTATTGTGGTATTTTGAATTTATATTGACAAACAGATTTAAAACCTTGTCTGATTGATATGTTGAAAATTATACTTTTCAAAAAAGTGAAGTCTAAGCAATTTCTCTCTGAAAAATCATGTGTACCATTTTCTGAGACAGAAAAAGTGTTTTGCTTGTAGACATTTTGGCTCAAGGTAAAATAATATATGTGGTATGTTTTTCTGAGACCTTAAGACATTTGCGCTGAGGAAACCAAAACAAACGATGTGTCATGCTGACTACGGATAACGTTTTGCTTTATGACAATGCTAGACCTCGCATAGCTAACTAATTGAACTCAAGAACTGATTGATCATATGGCTGGGAACAAGTTGAACATCCACTACACAGCCCTATTTTTTTCCTAGTGATTTGTATTTATTTTCAAACTTGAATAATCATACAACTATTCTTTGGGCTTAGTTTGTGAGGCTATGTTAAAATAAATAAAAGACATACGCAAAACTCACAAATTAATCATTTATTGACTCATATGTATTTTAATGACAAAGTCGTCATCATCAACTGTTGTAAGTTTGTAGTAGCAACACTAACTGATGATAATGACTTTGTCATTGAAACGTGTATGAATCAATAAATGATCAATTTGCGAGTTTTTTTGTATGTCTTATATTTGTTTTGAAGAATCATCTGGGAGGACAATGTGACGATTGCGCTGACTGTAAAAACAACAGTACAGGAGTGGGTATCCAGCCAGGTGACAGTTTTCTTTGAGGTCGTTTTTCAAAAGCTGGTTGGACGATATGAGAAGAGTCTCAATATTGATAGAAAATACGTTAAAAAATATTTTAAGGTATAGGCTTTCATATTAATATAATTTTGTTACTTCCTAAGTCAACTTTTTTTAAAATTCCAAAACAGTACTTTATAAACCTGCCTCATATTTAAATTATAAATGGAATTTAATTTTTATTTTTCAGGTAAGCTGAAAATTGAAGTTTTATACGTAGTAATTATGGATAAAGAAGTAAGCAATAAACTTAATAAATGAAGGTTTGTTTAAATAAAAAAACATCGTCTTGAGTTTTTTCAATGAACAAAATTTGCAATGTTCTATTAAAACTTCAATTTTTATTTTATATGATTATTCAGGAAAGAAAATATTGTATTCATTCATATAGTTTGTAAAACTATTATTCCAACTACTATATGAATACAATATTGTTTTACAATATATTAAGATTACTATATTACTTTGTTATATTGCACTACTATATTACTCTAAACTCTGCAGGGGGGGGGGTGGACTAGCCACACCTACTATGAGGGATTTGGAGTCCCTCGCAGAACCCTAGCCTAACATACACACTACTAACAACACTCACTTCACTGAAGTATACACTTCATACACTTTCGACAAACACCACATCCACAACACAATCTTTACATATTAACACTCACATCTTCTCTGTTGGTGATTTTGACTGGTTAGAACCGTTGCATGTTGGGAGTGCTGAAAAGCACTGGTCCGGGATGCTGATGTGAGTTTGCTCTGCCAAAGACGTAAGCACGGTTTCTGGTCTGCCAGCCTCTTCGGTCCTTGGTCAGGGAGTGTCTGCGGTGCACAGGTGTCGGAGCCTGTGCACAGTATTACGGGTTCTTGACTGATGCCCATCTAGTCGAGCTAAAGAGAAAAGCTAAAGGCCTCAGAGTTCTGAGGGTTGGAAATGATCTTAATGTGATCCAAGGGTGTATCCGTTCCTAAAGTCTCACCCGAAACGATGGCTGGCTTAAAATACTTTTATGGAAATAAAAAATACGTCAAATGAAGTTAGTTTAAAGAGGACTCGTCCGGTTTCACCTGATAAGCCTAAGGTTGACGAGGAGAGTAAAAAGTTGATGGTGGCAACGTCATAGACTTTCCCATCTCCAAAGTATTTAATATTTTCTAATAAATAAGTGAAACATTTCAAACTTTCTCCAGAATACATTCAAGACGTACTAGGAAATAAGCAGTAACACAATATGCTCCATACTTTGTACGGTTTAGAAGATATATATGTTGTTGCAGCAGTATTTAAATACATTCAATTTGACACTTTAAGCATACATAAATCTTTATATACAATCAGTATATAAAATCAGTTTATTCTACACGATTCTGTGGAAAATTCTGCATTGTTAATAATTTTAAATAATTATTATTTTTTCAAAAAAATTTGCTAAAATCCATGAACTTTCATGCATTTTTTGGGGAAAATAGTAAAACAATTCAAATCATCTCCAGAGTACAGTGATACATTCAGGACGTACTAGGGAATAGGCTGTAACATAATAAGTTTCAATCTTGCCCCAGTAAACTTCTCAAGTTTTCTACAGAATTCTATTATAGGTGTTTACACGTAAGCTGGAACTTGACCGATAGTCTGTACTAGCCTAGATAAAAAACTTGTCTGTAGTCATGTAGGTTGTCAATTGTCCTTGCAGCCTTTTTTCAAGGTGGACCAGTAGATGAATACGAAATCCTGTAAGTGATGTATGTCTACCTTATTGCGGCACGGAAATGTTCCCAGAACGGTTTTTGCCAAATCATCCCTCCCCGCCTATATTGCCACACCAAGGCCAAGTGTGAGCTTACGTGTCAACACCTTTAATACGGAGAATTTTTTAACATACAAAATATAAAACGTCAGTACAAATGGTTGGAAAATGAATATAAAAGGGTATATTAAAAAAAAAATTCACTTCCAGAAGAAGGGTTAATTCATAAAAATAAAATAAAACAGTAAAATATACACAATTGTAATTATTTAATGAAAACATCTCTATAGTACGGAATGAGTTTACTGTGCATCACAATGTCTTCTTTTATGAGTAAATACAATAAGAGCATGCCAATGCTCTGAGTATAGAGCTTTATTGTGGACATGTAACTGTTCTCGATTTGTGAGGATGGAAAAAATTGATATTAGTGCAGTGATTAAATACTTTATAAAGATAAGTAAGTTCATCCCGACTTTCAGAAAACTGTGAAACTCTTCTTCATAATCAATTGCTGCCAAGTGAACAATTGAGTGGTCAAACAGCTAAGATGATGATCTCTGTAATGGTAGGTCAAATAATACTACTATCCCTGAAATTATTGCAAAAGTACATATAATGTCCAGTGACGATCGTCGATTCAAGGTGAGAGAAATTGCTGAGCTATAGGAATGACATCTGAACTGCCATATTACAGTGCATCTGAACCAGTTAAAAAAATGTTATCTGTTGTATAAGAATGGATGGGTGCTGGGATTCTTAATCATAAACTCATCATATGTCCGAATAATGTTTGACCTGTTTACAGAAAAACCAACAAGATATTTTGCACTAGTTCATGACCACAGATGCAACTTGAATCCAATACTATAATCCAGAGATAAAACAAGACAAAGAAGTAAAAACATAGTATCAGTAGAAAAAGTCATTTTTTTATGCAAAAAGAAATCTGGTGACAGATTACATATTCACAGATCAAACAATTACAGGACAATACTATGCTAATCATCTGAATGAACTACAGCCAAAGATATAGGAACAAAGGTCCAATACAAGACAATATGTACCCACACACACAAAAGTAATGAACAAAGATATTCAACCCCCCCCCCCATGGCTTCATCAGACTTTCACCTCTTCTCCAAGCTAACATTTACCTTAATGGACAGAAATTCTCTTTCAACATAGAACTGATAACCGCATTTAATGAGTATTTTGCTGCCCTGGAGGAATCTAATTTTCTAGATCGGATCAAGGGACTGAAAAAACATAATTAAATACTTCATTATCTCCACTAACTTACCTTTCTTTTTCAGCATTGTAGTGTTTTGATATACAAATTCAACTATTTGCTCTAGGTACTACTAGAGTTCATTTTAAATCTAAAAGCACTATGCACCTATTACAAGAATTTTTATTAAAAATATCCAACTAAGCCATTTTCTGTTATAATAAACAATAATGATAATTTAACAATATTTAGACAATCAATAATAAATTTGTAGCAGATATACTGATAGTATATACATATGTAAAAAATAACTAGACTCCCTGAGGCAAGAATGCTAACTAACGTCTTCCAAAATTTATTTAGTCTGTCAATTGTTTCAATTAATTAATTTAAAATGTCATTTTCCTGGTGTTACACAAAAGGCTACAAAACAAAAGAACAGACCAAAGCTATCTTGGATTGTTGCATATGGCCATCAACCTATGTATTGTTCCAGCAATGATATTGTTGATTGTACCCAATATAAATCTAAAATTCATTCCGGCATTTTTTACTCTGATCACAGATATCATTAAGCATATGGATAACATAATTTTCCAATAATCTTTAATACTGAAGTTTATATTTTTGTACAATAAAGATCATAATGCACAAAAAATTAGTCAAAAAAAAATTTTTGATAACAAGTTTCACTTTATATATTTGATATTATTAAATGGTTTGAAATAAGTCTCATGAAAAATATATCTTTTTTCACTTACATTAAAAAAAATTGGTTTTCAAATAAACTTGACTTTTTATAAGTAATTCAAAATATTTTATAAAGGACTAATATATTGATATTGACAACTGAAGAATAGCTTGAATTAATTCTACATAATGCCATTTTCAACCAAATATCAGGTTTCAGTATTTCACAATGTTCTTTAAACTACTGACCTTCATTTCTAGTCAGCTGTATAGGTGTAAAAATAATTCAGAACTTTGGCACAGTTCCTATGTAATGGCTTACTTGCTGACGCTACTTGTGTAGAGGCTTTGCTTCGTAAAAGGAACGATTATTTTGAAACTCATCAGCAAGTAAGCCATTACTTATTCACTTAGTTAAGTATCATTTAATAATTGTTTAATCAGTGAATTCAAGAAGATTAAAACAAGCAGCTCAATTTTTTTTTTTAATTTCCTGGTACCTAATAGATAATAATGCAATTTTCATTACTCCTCATTTTTTGTAGAATAAACTAAAGATGTAGAATTAACTAAATAAATAAAGATGTCTTACCAACATCTTGAAATAATTTTCAAGGTTAGAGTGCTAACCAAGAAAATGTTTGCAAACATTTTCAGCAAGAAAGATTATGATGACGGTTTTTTGGGACAGACAAGGTGTGCTTCTTATTGACTTTCTTGAACGTGGTGCAACAATAAACTCTGAGCGGTACTGTGAAACTTTGCCCAACCTTAGGAGAGCAGTTCAAAACAAGCGCCGAGGGAAATTGACGTCAAAAATTTTGTTTGTGCATGACAATGCCCAACCTCACACAGCAAACCGCACCAAAGAACTCCTTGAGTCATTCAAATGGGAGGTTTTTCCTCATTCAGCCTATAGTCCTGACCTTGCACCAAGCGATTTTCACTTGTTTCCAAGAATGAAGATTTGGCTAGCAACACAGCGCTTTCACGACGGCAGACTTCTATGATGAAGGAATTTCAATTCAAAGCTTGCCCACCGCTACAATAAATGTCTCAATTTGTTTGGCAACTACGTAGAAAAGTAGTATTTTAGTTGCTCTTTCAGATGTATATAATAAAAATCTTTTATTGTACTTATTTTTTTTATTCAAAAACTTTCCTTACTTTCTGAATAGCCCTCGTATAATGAAACACATCTATACTTAAAACAAGTTCCAGATGATAAAAGTAAATACTAGTTCGTATATTTCAAGCCTGCCATTAATGTTAATTAGTTCTAGCAGATTACAAACATCATTAAATATAACATCAAACAAAATATTGAAAATGTCTAACTAAAATATTAAGCTAAGTTATGAATTCTCCCAAACTTTCTTAGCTCCTTCCATTTCAGTCACATAAAATCTGAAAACACCTCGGTCATGTAATGACTGCAATCATCATCAATCTCTGCAGTGGCCTTTTCCTCCTCATTCTTCTTTCTACTAGTTTATAATCCATCAGCTGAACATGTCCCAATTTCTTCTCTTCTTTAAGAGGAATATCTGCCATCCTGGATAATTTCTTAATCTTCTTGTTTGTAATAATCTATCGCTAATTTTTTTTTTCTAAAAATTATTCAAATTTATCTGTCACATCTATTTAATCTTTGTTTTCCTGTCTTAGCTTTTGCAGGTCTAGTTTCCTACATCACTAATGAGTACAATATTGCTTTGTAGAAAATCAGTTTTACTTTTCGTCTCACTATTCTTATCTTAAATATTAAGTGCAAAAAAGCAAGTCCCTAATTTACCACTCTAGTTCTGTGGATGTATGAACCTAGTTTTTTTTTAATAGTGAAAATAGACAATGAATTCAATTCTTCCTGGAGTAATTATAAGCTGCTTGAATTCCAAAGACTTGGTTTTTGAGTATATTCACTTTCAAATAAAAACTTTCTGACAATTTACCATTTTGATTTGAAATAAATCATTCCTCTGAAGAAATTTTAAATGTAATAACAATCTTGAGACTTATATTTACACTTTAATTACAATAAGCTTGGATAACCAAGTTATACAAGACTCAAATACTTTGAGAGAAAATTGTTCATCATAACTTTACATCAATACTAAAAAGTAGAAACATTCATTTCTTAAATAAATAATGATAAATAAATAACAATAACCCTTGCTACAAATATTTAGTTCAAAGTTCAAGTTGACATGATAATTTATTATTGTTTATGTTACTTTTATAATTTTAGTTTATACTAGTTTGTAATTAGTTTTAATTTAGAATTGTCACGACAAGTCAGTGGTGGGTGTGGTATTGTTCCATGTGCAGCGCTGGTATAGGTTAACAAACTGGTCGCTGGGTGGAGGAGTGGGAGTAGCCCATCGTGAGTTTATTTTAGGTGTACTGCTTCTTTTTAGTCCCAGAATGTTTGTAACCTTCTGATGATGCTAACTGTGTTGGCGAAATGTACATCAAGGGTGTTTAAATATTTATAGCAAAGGTTATTGTTATTTATTTATCATAATTACACTACTGTGCTCTGTATAAAATTTCATTCATTTCTTACTAAAACTGATTTCAAAATCGGATCTCACATACTTATGAACTTTTAAAAGGTAAGTAGAAAATAAAATTTATAAGAACATGTTGCAAATTTATACCTATTTAACTAAGACCATTTGCTGAAATAAGAAAGAAATGTTAAATAAAATGAAATGATGTAATTAAAGCATTATTATAAAATATCGGCTAACAATTTAGAATGTACTCTAAAAAAAAAGGTAGCAATCTCTTCCATTTGGCGAGCAGTCTTCTCAATCCCTATTTGTAGACTAACATTGGGGAAGAGTTTTTAAAGGAATTACAGACTTTACATGAGAGCTCAAAAAAATATTTTTCAGTACAATATACATATAATTGTTGTATTTTAAATTACTGCTAAGTTTGATAAAATTAAATGATGTTTAGCTGCCTTACCTAACTTCATCATATTACTTATTTAACCCATATTGAAGACATATCAGGGGAGAAAATAAGATTTCTGTAGGTTATCACATAATGGAAACTAGCTTAGGTCCCATCTATCCGAGATCTAAGCAAAATGAGAAAGATCAAGTTGCTGAAAAATAAATATTAACATTATTATAAGTTAAAGGTTAACTTGTGTGTTATAATATTTTTTGATCCCAATTATATTCTTTCTGCACAAAGTTATATAAAATAATAAGTTTTAATTTTCTGCTGTTAGATTTTAAGTGTAAAATATTAATAAATTTAAAAATATTACCATAAATATGAATGTAATTTATTTTGTTAAAATTTACAAATAAATTCACAATTATATAAAATTAGTTACTCGATGATTTATAAAAATAAGTTATGAAATGGTAAAACCATAATATTGATGCTTACTAAGACACCAACAGGTTTTCTCACCACTCAAAAGGAACAGAAGGCAAGAGTCGTTGCTGATCATTTGACTCCCAAATCCAGTCAGGTTTTACAGCTGATATTCGAAAATTTTTTTTTACCTAAATAAAACAAATAAAAACATTGTTTGAAACAAATATTTTGTTTTATAACTATATAATAATTTGTAGTTAATTTATAATTAATTTGTGAGTGTACACCTCTTCTTATAATTAATTATATTAAACTAACTTTTTTCATAATAATTTTTTAAAATATTACACTTATAACTACACCAAATATTTAATTAGTTTCTAAGAAATTATTACTTTTTAATTTTTGCAACTACTTATAATGAACTTTTACTTTAGTAAAATCTGCAGTTTTTAATACTGTCAACTTAATTTAAAAGTTTATTCAATAAAATAAAGGATTTATGTAGACATAATTTTATCTATTGATATATTTTAACCAAATTCTCAAATTTTAAGTTCCAGCAAGTTACGAGGATTTAACAAATACTTCTACTTCCTTGAATTTTGTAGTCCATTACGTTTGGTGAAACTTAATTAATCACTTTTACATTAGTTTATGACTATCTGAAATTTAAATTTTGTAAAAACTTACTGAGACAGAACGTTTTCAATCGCTCCGGAGACACTGATGAAGATCGCCTCATAGCGATCAAAAACATTCAGACTCAGTAAGTTTTTACAAATTTACAAAATTTAAAGTTCAGATAGTCATAAACTAATGTAAAAGTGATTAACTTCTACTTTGTTCTAGTAGTTTAATCTCGTTCATCAAGTTTAATCTGGATAGCTTGATTTTGTTCAGTCAGGTGTTTCTAAATATCCCTCTTAACTTTTTATTAGCTCTCTTCCTTTCAAAATATTTTTAAAATTATGTAAAATATTTAATACTGTCAGAGTCATTTAATGTAGATCCATTATTGGTGCTACAACTTCTATATTATAGATAGATAGTCTACCTAAACAATATTTTAACAAGATTGATTTTTCCAAACTTTACTGATTTTCTATAATAAAAAACTACCTCTTACAGAGATGTTTCTATCACCAGCATCGGATTAGGCACACCTTCATGTTATGCTGGTGATAAAGGTCTTCAAGTGTTTACAACATTCAAAAAAAATTTGTTGAAAATCATATTGAACACAGACACACCTTGTGCACACTTTCAGTGTTACCAATAATACCGCAAAGAAATTCTTTGTTAAGCTAAATGCGTTTAATCTGATATGAAATTAATTAAATTCTCAAAACAACTCCAAACTACTAATAAAAATAGTTATTTGTTTATAAAATTAACAACACTACTATGTTAATGGTGAATAAAATTAATATTTATTCAATCTCCAAACTTAAATTGCATAGACAGTCTTTATGTACTAACGTTTGAATCAACTGTTGAATCACTCTCCAAAAACCCACAAAAAAGCAATTTTGAATAAAAGTTTATTTAATTTTAATTAGAACTTAAATGTCACCATTCTTTCGAGTTTCAAAAAAAACATTTCTAATGTCTTCATAAATTCTGACCTGTTTGAATGAGGGATTTTGTATATGACAATCTTGTTTATCATTTATCAATAAACAAGACTATTAAAATTAGAGGAACAAATTTAGTTGAACAAAAATACTGTTCAAATCTCTCGCTAACTGACAGTGTTCTTGAAAATGCCAGCAGTCAGCTGGTGAAAGAAAGGGTTTGAACAGTATTGTTTGTTCAAGTAAACATATTCCCGACATTTTAATAGTCTTGTTAATTGATTATTTTTCAACAGATAATATTTTACTATGGTGTCTCAGTAAAATAAATATTTTGAAAAAAAACATTGATGGGGCAAGATTAGGTGAATAAGAACTGTGACACAAAGTTTTTTTTGCCACAAATTCAAGAACAATCAACCTATTGGCAACACTTTCAACCTTTTTCAACTGCTTATCAGGCATCAGCAGCTTGGACAATTTTTACATAGAGTTTTTTTTTCAACTACAAATGTGCCATTAATTTGCCAAAATTAAATTTACCAGTAATCAATCCCTATGTTTTCTGGTGATCAGTAAGGACAAGTGATCAAGGTTTTCGACACAGGAGGTTAAAGGTAATACACCCTTGCATTATACTTAACATCTTCTTGACTACATTTAAAATGGATGATAAACTTAAAGACAGATGTTATTTTTGGAGAATTATTGCCATAAACAGCCATAAACACTAGGGTCAGAATGAATATTTTTTTTCGAAACGTTTTTGTGAGGAAAAGTTGCCTTTGTAATAGGGAGGGAAACGACATAAAACATATAAATATCTTTTCCTTTGTAATAGGGAGGGAAACGACATAAAACATATAAATATCTTTTAACATCTTCTGGTCGCGCAACATATTTGCGCGAAAAAGATTTAAAAAACGCAATTCTTTGTTAAATTTTTAAATTATTTAAAATGTTTACCATACAATCACTTTAGTTTTTAATGTTTGATATATCGTTTAAATAACTCAAAAATTTTACTTTCTGATCAATAATTCCGGTCGTGGAACACCCTAAAACACAGAAATTTACAAATATTTCTCAATTCTTGCTCCGTATCCAACTTTTCAATAGTTTCCCTTAAAACGAACCACAACTCGCTTGAAATAACAACTATCATCTTAACTCGATGTATTGAAAAAACAATACCAAACAATGATGCAGGAATGTTAAAGAAGAACACTATTCCAAGAACCTGGATCAGCTTACATTGAACATGTATCTCCTTCATCAAGTTTATCAGCAGATATAACTAAGAGTATTATTTGCCGTTTATCTGAACTGTCTATATCACTAGAAAAAATTGAAGTTGTAGGGAGTGATGGTACTACAACCAATTCTGAATGGAAAAACGGTGTTATCCAAACCTAGAAAATCATGTGATGGAGCTACAGTGGTGCATATGTCTCCTGCATTTTAATGAGCTTCCTTTTCACCACATTTTCAACACACTGATAGTCAAACTGCAGGTCATAAATTCTTTTTCTGGGGAAATCAAACAGCAGTTGAATTGCTGGGAAAAGCTTCTTATGGTTGATTATGAACCAATTAATAGTTCGATTTCTGACATAGACAGAACTATTTTGTGGGAAGACCAACAATATTTGCTGGACATTTCCAGCACAATCATCTTAGGACATTGTCCAGAAGACTTAGCAAATAAGGACCCTGGTCTGACTCATTCTAAAAGGCTAACTGCAACCAACAGAATATTTAGATTATACATAGGGTCATCAGATCCACCCGAAAACTTAAAAGTAAGTTGGTTTCATCGTACAATCGTGCATATTAAACCTGTGTGGTTTGCAATTAAAAAAATACAATTATTATACTGCTAGACCAAAACATGTCTTTACAGCAATCAAAACATCACGGTATTAACCCAAGAATTACTTCATGCATCCAGAGAATCTCCTGTTGGCAATGCTTATCAACAAAAGAGAACACAATCAGGAGCTGAGTTACAGAAGAATCTTAAAAGAAAGATTTTTAGATAAACCACTTAACATATAGCTTCAAGCTTTGGACTATCCTGACATAATTAATTGTAATTCTTGTGTTTTGTATCCTCCTCCAATGCTGAGTGACTTGAGTAAAGAAGACATTAAGTCACTAATCAAGTCGGACCATAAACCCATAAGAGAGATAGAAAAGTTTCCCTGTCGCACCCAGGCTGTGGAGATATGCATCAAACTAGTGACAGAGGAGGCAAATAGTTTTTTTAGGGTTTTAGGTGACCAGAAAAAGTATATTATTGATTTCAATGTAATAGTTTTGAGTTATTTAAACCATAAATCAAGCATTAAAAACTAATTTCTATTTATTATAAACATTTTAGCTAATATAAAAATGTAAAAAACAATTATTTTTCAAAAATGTTAGAAATCTTTCACTACTTTGCATGACTGGAAGATGTTAAAATATATTTATATGTTTTAGACCATTTTTATTACTAATACAATAAGCAACTTTTCCACACGCAAACACGTTGGTATTTTCTTGAAAGCTTTACTCGAACTTCACCAGAAAAACAGAATAAAATCAATTATTAAACAAAAATATAGAATTTACAAAGTTACCTTAGATTTTAATTTTGTTTGTTATATTACAAATATGTTAATAATTATAACACAGATTTATCATCTTTTGTTGTTTCATTTTTGTTGCTGTTTTTTAAATAACCTTTTGTTGTTTCATTTTATTTTTTTTTAATATAGAATAAGTGCAAAAAATTGAAAGAGAAAATATTGTATTACGACATACATACATTTTTTTATTCTTTAACTATAACATTAGTTTGATTAAAACTTGTAAACAAAATTAGTATAAAAAATTTGAATTATACTTTATTATTATATAACTTGAATTTGTTTAACATTTAAAAAACTAATTTGAGAAAAAACAAATAGGAAAAAGTGACAACAAAAAAAAAATTGATGAAAACAGGTTATTGATAAAATAAGAGTTTAGTGGGCTTGCCTATGGGAAGAGGATAACAGTACTTGCCATCATTTTTTAAAACAACCCCATCCTCTCTGTTCCTGTCATGGTGGACATTTGAAAAATGGAGTTGAACATTGAATGTTAAATCAATTATTCATGGACAAGTAAATACCTTACTTCTCTAGGACAAATAATTGTGCTATAACTGTTTTACTTGCTTCTGAATATAATACGAATCCAGGTTTTGATTAGTTACCTTATCAGCCAAATCTTGTTTATCTGTTATGAAATATTTTACTTCAGTTGATAATGTATCTGTAACTGATCTGTAACAAAAACACTTTATTATTAGTATATTATATTAATAATATAAGTTTTCAACTAATAAATATGTTAATCACTTAAACAATAGTTTATGACTATCCGAACTTTGAATTTAGTAAATTTGTTAAAACTTACTGAGACAGAACGTTTTCGATCGCTATATGCCGATCTTCATCAGTGTCTTCTGCTTGGAGATGTTGGGTCAAGCAGTGACGGTTATATAGGTAGGTTTTTGATAGTATCAAAGAGTATGTGTGACTTGTATTGTGTTTGTTCGTTTAATATGTTTGTACTTTGTGTTTTTGTGTGTCTGTAATAAATATGAATATTATAACATAAAGATTTAGTAAAACTAGTTAATGTTCAAAAAACTAAATGTTAGAAATATTAAGGAAAGAGCCCGACAAAGGTAGCATAATAAAAGCTGAAAAACAGATCTTAACAACTGAAAATTTTCAGTTAGAGTAATAAACCAGTCTTGGATATCTGTTGAAAAAATAATGGTGAAGATTATTTCTAAGGTTCAAGTAATTCTATAAAACCAGGGAAGTACGGAAAAGTTAACATCTGGTGGAGTGTGGGAACAAATTATAAGGCAATGTTTTAAAACGGGTTGTTTTGTTATTTTCGAATAGACAAGGGAAGTTCATTATAAATTTTAACCAAGTTTCTTTTATCACCACTTCTACTTTATAAAAGATCCCAAATAACAGCCCGAGAAAGAGGAATCTAACACTGTATTCAATAAATGTTATTGTATTAAGAACCAAAAGCCTCAGGAATCCATCTTTATATTAAATTTAGTACTAGTTATTCAATCAAACATCGTCACTGCATCATATTAATGTATTTGAAAAGTATAAACTGTAATGAAAAAACTGAATGTCAGGTAAATAAAAGTAGGTTATATCAAATTTATATATTTGTCTAATTATTTAGAAACCTAAAGGTGCGACTATAAGCAAGGTAAGGTTATTAGAATATATAATATAAAGGTAACAAATAAATATCTTTAATATTATAATATAGTGGTATATTAATTTTATAACCAAGTAGTTTTATAGTCCACTATAGTCATAAATTATACTGTATTACAATAGTTCAATCTTAATTGGATTTGGTCTGAGAGTCAGGCAGCTCTTAAGGGTTTAGGATCTGAAGAGGCTGTAGCTGCTTTATCAGAGCTGGGTAAATAAAACTGTCTCAACCTGAAATGGATTCCAGATCACTCTGGCCAGATAGACAATAAGAGAGCAGATGCCTTATTCAAGCAAGAATGCCCCGTTACTGAGGACAGTAGGTGTGCCATCTCAAGAGGGATGCAAGAGAATTACTGTCAACATTAGCAGACTGTGCAGAGAGAATGATATGCATCCTTGGGTTGTAGCAGTACCAGGCCCTGTGGGGATATTCAGAAGATTTGCGGAACAAGACTACTCACTTAAAAGTAGGTTTCTACTCAGAACTATTACGGCACTAGCCACAGAGAACGAGATTTTAGGGTATTTCAATACAAAATGGGAAAATCTAGATCCCCTGAGTGCGTGAGATGTGACAAAGATGAAAAGGAAAAACTCAATCAACATACCCTGTGAGTGCCCTGCCCTTGGATCCAACAGAGGGGAGTGGTTAAATAGTGAGGTTGGAACAGCATAGGACATCAGGAGATTCAGCGTAACGTAGGTACTTGGTTACTGCAAAGAGGTAGGTATTTACTAAGCGAATGCTGTGGTAGCGGTCGAAAGACAGTACAAAGGCAACACCTAAATGCTAAACAACTCTAATGTCTTTATCGAGATTTCTGTAAATAATAATAGTAGTGCTAGTCATTAAATAAAACAAAAAACTTGTAATATAGTTGTTATAGAGAATACAAAATAGAGAAACATAGTCTGATATTACAATAAATATTTAACTTACCACAACAAAATCTCAATATGAAAAATATGCATTGTGCTATTTACACCTCTTGAACATCACTAAGCAATTTGTATCATACATGAATACCAATATTAGAGAAACACATGCACTAAAACCTATGAAGTCTATTTTCATATACAGTAATACCTCGACTTACGCTACCTTGTCTTACTCTATTCCCAAGTTACGCAGTTTTAAATCATGCTGTCCGAGTTACGCAGAAACTGTGGAAACTGTCCTGTTCTGGAAGAAAATGCCTAAAAGAACTTTTATAGAGAAAATATTTCCAGGTTTTAAGGTCACCAAAGACCGATTGACAGCGATGGTTGGCGCAAATACAGCTGGGGACTGTAAGTTACAACCTCTCATAGTTTATCGCTCAGAAAATCCAAAGGCATTAAAAAATATTTCTAAAGCTATCTTTCCCGTGATTTTGGAAGTTGAATTGGAAGGCTTGGGTGACAGCTTCTCTTTTTGAGGACTGGTTTGGTCATTATTTCATACCTCGTCGTACGTTATTGTCGGTCTAAACAAATTCCTTTTAAAATAATTCCTATTAATTGACAATACACCTGGCCATCCTCCTACTACTTTAACTAATTTCGACACACGTGGGAAAGTGATATTTTTGCCACCAAACACAACTAGTTTGTTTCAATCAATGGATCAGTGAGTCATCAAAATATTTAAAGCTTATTACACAAGAAAAAAATTTGCGCATCTGCACGAAGCTATAAGACAGAATAACGAGCCCTCTTTTGAAGACTTTTGGAAAGATTTTAATGTTTTAGATGATTTGAGAATCAATGGGAAATCTTGAAATGAAATTTCACAAAAACTTTGTTTTTCGTTTGGAAAAAAAGTGTCTATTTTTTCGCCACTGAAACTCAAGTGGAATCAGTGCCAGAGTTAGATGAAATTATTGATGTGATTGAAGAAGGTGTCGGTTTTGCCAGACAACTCAATTTAGAAATGGATAATGACGACGTTCAAGAACTGCTGGATTTACACAACCAGGAGCTGACAAATCCAGCAGCTCTGGTTTGAGCTATGATTTAGTTGATGAGCTCATAGAAATGCGTACGCAAGAGCAAGACCTTTACGCAGATTCTTTAGACCCAGTTGACGTAGAAGATGAAATGACGATGACGGTTAGAAACTTGACAAAATGCCTTAGTTTAATTGAGTAAGGCTTACAAATTTTGGAAAACATAGACTCCAACAATGAGCGTATTTGTTTCAAAACAAAATAAATTTAGCGAGTTACGAGAAAATTGTGCGTGAGAAGGAAAAGTCTTCAATTCATCAAACGAATTTATTAGATTTTATGAAGCCTTCTATGTCAAAATAACTCTTTTTTACTTACTTTTTTCAATATATATGTATATAATATTTTTTGTTGTATTATGTATTTAAGATTTTAATATATACACACTTTTCTTCTAAATTATTAATTTATTTAGTCTTTAGTCCCAATTAAAAAGGATTCCTATTTGATCATATGTAAAATTGTACCTTGACTTACGCGAAACCGACTTATATGGCTATCGCTCGGTCCCACCTAACGCGCAAGTACGGAGTATTACTGTATATATTTTAAAAACTGTCTTTGTTATATGTCATTATCTTTGGTATGATTTTTCAGATTATATTGTAGAAGTGATCTAATTTATTTGTATTTTGAAATAATAATATTCTTTTATAATTATTAAAAAAATATAAATAAATGAAAATACAATATATTATTTTTACTAATGAAATGCTGGAACAATACATGCAATGGATCTAATATACTATTTACCTTATTTTACTTTAAATACAATACAAATTCCTACTAAACAAAACCGGACATCTTAATATTTCTCTTGAAAAAACTAATTTTGTTACAATATCAGAAACAAACAATATTTGATTTTAATACCAAATTAAAACTGATAGAACACAATTAAATTGCTAAACTAAAATATAGCAGTCTCTCTGTAATACTGCTATTATCAGGAATTTAACTCTGCTCCGGCAGTCGGCTGTGTTAGAATTTACATTACAAAAAATGATAAAATTAGGTTTTTCTTGAAATAACAAAGATAATCTAAAACATAGTAAAAAAATTATATATATATATATATATATATATATAGATTTTTTGGACTAGGAGACTGACAGACTTACCTTGGTAAGAGTCCACACTGTAGTCTTGAAATAGAAACACATAAAAGCACTTAAACAATGATATATTTCAACCACACAGTGGTCTTTATCAATCGAAGAGAAAACACAAAAAGAAATATGAGAGAATGAAATAAAATAAATATATATATATATATACATACATAGATACTTTGAGTGTGTGTTGAAACGGTCTGAATCACCGTTCAAATTAAGAAATTAATAATTTCAACAATTTTAATAACAAATTTAATAATTAAATAATAAGGTTTTAATTTATTGTAAAATGAAAGGTAGTCAAGAGTGAAGAAGTCAGTAAAATTTTGAATAAGTATTATTAAGACAAATTAAAAATTAAAATAAAATAAAACTGTAATAACTAACTAAAACGGGAGTGCAGTGAAAATTTTCTAAGTGCCGAAAAATGCTAACTTGAGAACACATAGAACTGTCACTGACATTTTGAAATGACCAGCAAAAGCCAAAATGAACAATAGTGAAAACTAAATTAAAAAAACTTAAATAAAAAAAGTTACAGCCATTTTAAAATAATAGACATTTTTCAGTGTTCTAAAACAGATAACAAAATTATGCAGGTTGAATCGAATACGATGTCCAACCCGCCCGTACCAGAAAAGAAGCACGGAGATAGCGACGAGCTTAGAGCAGGGGGGAAGGGTGACATAGCCGCAATAAATGCAGGAACTTAGGGACCTGTAGGGCAGTCTGTAAAAATTTTTAATATGAGGTGCTAACGGCCGTAATGTCGGATCGCGCCTAGGACCACCACCATCGGCCAGATGGGACCATAACCATCACGCTTCTGCCCTCTAAGACCATCCATGGACAAGGGCTCCAGACTCAGCCTCCAGTACGCGGAAATGGAGAAAGACTTCCATCGACTGACCAGGGAATCCAGACGAGAGGACTCTAGGACCGGCAGGGACCTTGTCAAGTCATTTTCTCTATTATATACAAATTAACGTCAAATTTAGTAAGTTAATTTATTAAATTCAAATTACCAATTAAACTTAAACAATGACTTCACTCTTATGTTGAAAAATTAAATAAATCTTAAAAGTAGTAAAATTAATTAGTATAACAAAAATGTTTAAATAATGAATAATAAATATTAAATTTACAAAGTGGTTTTGGCCATAAGCCAATCATTTCAAGAAGACCATATTTATGGAATCATATAAATTTTAAAATTATTTATAATAAAATGTGAATTTACCAATTCAATCTTGAAATGAGAAGATAAAATTTTTTATTATAATTTTGTTTAAAAAATGTGTAAATGTAATTAATGAATTATATATGAAATGTAGGATTTAAATATGTAAAAAATAACGAACTTTTAATTAACTATTTGTGAATATAAAGAGAGAGTTAAATGTATTTTATTTGAAAAGATAATTATTTTAGTTTAAAATCAGTAATTAAATGCATTATAAAAACTTACAGTATTTGAATTTATCCTATGTTGAACAACCAATAAAAACTTTTAGTTTTTTCCAACTGATAAATAATGATTATAAAATCAAAGTACAGTTTTAATTAAATTTCATTAATTAATAAATATATAAAATTCTCCTGAGAACAATTTTATTGAGCTATTCTAAAAATTAGTTGGTTTTTTGTATTGAAGCCCAGAGATGATGTCTACTGGCAGATCATGTTTAAAGAACACAGGAGCCTTTTAAAAAAGGTATCTTAAACATGATCATATTTTGCACGTCCCCTTGCTGTACCTGTAGATCTCATGAAGTGGTAAGATTCTTTGAAAAGTATTCCCTCATAGTTTGCGTGCACGCCGCAACGAGCGCTTGCGTCGCGTCCCGGCATGTCTTGGCAACAACTACGCTCGGTTACAGCTGTGTAGGTAATCTGTGCATTGTGTTCTGTGCTTGCAAAATGTTCAAGTTTATCGAATCGCCCGCCCCTTGCGAAGTTCGTTCGGTTATACGGTTTTTGTCGGCAAGAAACATGTCTGCTACAGAAAT
Source organism: Prosapia bicincta (assembly GCA_036971475.1). Classification (NCBI taxonomy): domain Eukaryota; kingdom Metazoa; phylum Arthropoda; class Insecta; order Hemiptera; family Cercopidae; genus Prosapia; species Prosapia bicincta. The sequence continues at coordinate 241,787,041 of JBAIZL010000005.1, read as the reverse complement.
TCACCAACAGATTTCTGAAGTTTATGGTGCTAATGCCATGTGTGAAGGAAAAGTGCGTAAATGGGTTCGAGACTTCAAAGATGGCCGCGACAATGTCCATGACTAAATGCGATCTGGTCGTCCATCTCTAATGTCAGACGAAGCGAAAATTCGTGACAACAGACGCTTTCTTGATCACTACTCTCTCACACGAATTTCGGGAAGTTTCGAGGTCTGTGATTTACAAAATTGTTCATAAAAAATTAAACTTTAAGAAACTGTGCTCGCGTTGGGTCCCTAAACTCCTGACGGAGGAGAACAAACACAAAAGATTCGAGAGTTCCTTGAATTTTCTGACACGTTATGACGAAAATGGTGACAACATGCTGAGTCGGATCGTAACTGGAGGCGAAACGTGGGTTTCGCATTTCATTCACGAATCGAAACAACAAAGCATGGAATGGAGACACACGCAATCTCCCGTAAAGGTCAAAGCCAAACAGACTTTGTCACAGCACAAGATCATGGCGGCCGTGTTTTGGGATAGGCATGGTGTTTTGCTGGTCGACTTTATGGAACGAGGAACGACAATAAATGCAGAAGCCTACTGCCAAACTCTTAGGAAGCTGGGCAGAGCGATTCAAAACAAGAGACGTGGCATGCTCACAAAAGAAATTTTGTTTCTGCACGATAAAGACCTCACACTGCCGCTCAGACCCGAGCTGCATTGGACTCTTTTGGCTGGGAAGTTTTGGACCACCCACCCTACAGCCCTGACCTTGCGCCGAGCGATTTTCATCTTTTCCGTCATCTAAAACATCACTTGGGCAGCAGCAGTTATGACGATGACGACCAATTGAAAACGGCCGTGAATTCTTGGTTATCACAGCAGGCGGCCAGTTTTTATGAAGAAGGCTTCCAAAATTTAGTTGTGTGATATGATAAGTGTTTACAAAAACTTGGAAACTATGTAGAAAAATAGATAAAAGTATGTAGATTCCAAAAATAAAATTAGTTTTTGCAAATTTCTTTTTGTTTTTTTAAAATTTTCAAATGGCCCTTACTTTAAGAATACCCCTCGTATAAAATATTATTTGATACTTTCAAAATTTTTTTATAAATGGTGTATATAATTTACCAAATTTATTTATTCCAAATAAAAATTCCTAAAATGAAAATTTATACTCATAATTCCTTATAAATTTATACAAAAAATAAATTGGAATCAATTAATATATTAAATAGAAATAAATTAATAGATTGGAAGTCTTTCATCAATCAAATTATCTATAACTCGTCACCCCATGTGGTGGCGAGACTTGAGATCTAATGCAGTGGTCATGTTTCCTCTACTCCTTATCGTTTGGCTTTTTGTATAAGTAAATTGTTCCAAATCCATTAATTAGCAGTAACTTTTTTATGTAGCGCTAACGAAAAATTTGTTATTCTATAATTTTTGTAGTGATCTTCTCGGAGATTCTTTAGAAATGTTGATGGCTTTTGGATTTTGACATTTTTTTCTTTTTTCTGTGGCTTTGTTCTCACACAAATGAAACAACCCTCCTTTGAAAATGGGCCTATTCCCCAATCAAACCTATTACATTACTTTCATATAACTTAGATAATAATTTATAACCCTTTACATTCTTTAAATTTAAAATTTCATACTGTCGATTTAAAATTTCAACACTAAATTTAAATTAATTTACACTAATTACTTTTTCTCAATTTTTCTGGTGCGGATGTTCGGTCCGTCGTGTTGGTAATTGTTGACGTCATATACGTTTCCTCTTGAGTCTTGTGTATAATGTTTTTGAATAGTATGTATATGTTGTTTGTAGATTCATTAAATTGTTGTGTATGTTTTTATAAATGTGGTATTTTTCTAGTGAATTTAGTTCTATTGGGTTATTATTTATTTCAAGTATGGTTAGGTTATTTTCGTAATTTGTTATTTCATGTTTTTGTGATATTAGGTGTGCTGCAACATTTGATACTTTTGAATTTTTGTTTTTGAATGCTCTATAATGTTCTTCAAATCTTATTTTAAATGATCTGGTTGTTTTCCCTATGTAAAATGCGTTACAGTTGTTACATATAATTTTGTAAATTCCTGATAGGTTATGTTTTTCTGAATTTGTTTTGTGGTTTGTGTTATTAAGATATTTTATTATTTTGTTGTTTGGTCGGAGTGTAGTATTCTTTGTTGTGATTCGACAATGGTCAAGTGACCGAAAGGCGCCTTATCACTCAAGGTAAAATCGTTGCACTTAATGGTGGATAAAATTACTTACAATAGTAATATATTAACTTCATAAAGTCAGTGCAACGGTAAAACAATGGATAACGTAAAATATCAAGAATTTAACACCTACCAAGGTAAACAACTGTACCGTAAATATCTTAACCTCAAAATCAAACTCCAGAATTGCATCAACAAAATACACTTTAATAAAAAGTGCTTAAACTTAATATAACACCAAAATAAATTACACTTAAAAATAAACAAAACACTATTATCAATAAAGCAACAAAAATAGCCGAATTACACATAATTAAACAAAACATTAAATCTGCCTACCATAAAAAAAGCCAAATCAACTCACAACCAATTTGGAAATAATGAAAACTTTTGATACTCTCACACCTATTATACACGAAAAAACAACAAATTATAATAAAACATAAAACAAACTCAATAAACAGACAAAACAGAAAAAACGAAAATTTATCAAAACAACAACATAACCTAAAAAATAGCCTAGAACCAATACAAACATCAAAACAACAACATAACCTAAAAAATAACCTAGAACCAATCCACACCTCTGACAACAATAAATTCATAAACTTAACTAAAACACAGTTTACTGAAAAAGAAAAAAATAATAATAACAAATTCCTCCAAATATACCCTACCTAATTTCAACAAAAAACATAATAAAAAATCTAATAGTTGACACAGAATCTAACATCCACAAAATTACCCACCAAAATACTGAACACATAAGAAACAATATTAATAATAAAATTAACCTAATAAAAACAGAAAAAAAAACAAAAAAACGGAACAATATATAAACAAAAAATAAATTATAAAACTCAAAGAAAAACTAGACAACGACTACTTAATATTAAAATCAGATAAAACGAACACACCAGTAATAATAGAAAATAACAAATATATCAATTCAATGACTAACTACATAAAAGAAAATAAATACGAACAAATCCCAGACCCAACTAGCAAATACCTTATTACAATAAAAAACTTAATAGTCACTCACCGAAATACCCTAAACCATAACAATAAATTAAAATACCACACAAGACTATACAAATTCAAACCATGTACACCAATATTATCAGGCATACCTAAAATCCACAAACCCGACACACCATTTAGACCACTAATAAATTTCACAACAGCACTATCTTACATAATAGCAAAAATACTAGACAAAATCCTAAGATCTAAAATACATATCAACAACACATACAATATAAAAAATTTATACGAATTAATTAAAAAAATAAAAACGATAAAAACAAACAACAACACAAAAATAATAAGTTATGACATAACTAACATATACCCTAGTATCCCAATAGAAGAAACCATAGAAATAATAAAAAACAAACTAATACACAATAACGAAAAAAGAAACATAATAGATAGTATCATTACACTAACCAAACACATATGTAACCAAAATTACTTCCAATTTAACAATAAATATTATAAACAAACAACAGGACTCCCCATGGGTTCACCCATATCATCTGTCATGTCAGAAATATATTTACAACACTTTGAACAAATAATAATTAAACCTATAATAAACACACACAATATCTCACTATGGACAAGGTATGTAGACGATATACTTGTAATATACCAACCTACCATTCACAACGAACACGTCATAATATTAAACAAACTAAATACATACAACGAAAACATACAATTCACCGTTGAAACAGAAACAAATAGAACAATCAACTTCCTCGACATTACTTTAAATATAAATGATAATAAAATAGAAACTACAGTATACAGGAAACCTACTTCCAACAACACCACAATACACTACAAATCTAACCACCCCTGGACACACAAAATTAACACTTACAGTAACATGATAAATAAAGCAATAAAATACACACAGGATAACAAACAAAAATTAAATGAAGAATTAGATAACATTACAAAAATAGCAATAGAAAATGGATACAACAAACACATTATAAAAAATATATACAATAAATTCACAAAAAAACCTAACCTCAACACAACACTACAACCGGAACACAAAAATAATGAAAATAAAAAAATCTACCTAAAATATAAATACACCAATAACAAAATAGAAAAAATAACAAATATATACAACAAAGAATACTACACTCCAACTTACAAACCAAACAACAAAATAATAAAATATCTTAATAACACAAACCACATAACAAATTCAGAAAAACATAACCTATCAGGAATTTACAAAATCACATGCAACAACTGTAACGCTTTTTACATAGGAAAAACAACCAGAACATTTAAAATAAGATTGAAGAACATTATAGAGCATTCAAAAACAAAAATTCTAAAGTATCAAATGTTGCAGCACACCTAATATCCCATAAACACGAAATAACAAATTACGAAAATAACCTAACCATACTGGAAATAAATAACAACCCAATAGAACTAAACTCAGTAGAAAAATACCACATTTATAAAAACATACACAACAACTTAATGAATCTACAAACAACATATACAGAAGACATACTATATAGAAATATCATACACACAGATCAAGAAAAAGTGCGCGTAACGTCAACAAACACCAACTTCACAAACCGAACATCCACAACAGAAAAACATCAGTGATTCGACAATGGTCAATTGACCGAAAGGTGCCTCATCACTCAAGGTAAAATTATTGCACTTAATGGTGGATAAAATTACTTACATAGTAATATATTAACTTCATATATATATATATATTTTTAGGTTAGTTTTGGTTGGTAAAGATTATTTAGATTTTTTGGACTAGGAGACTGACAGACTTACCTTGGTAAGGGTCCACTCTGTAGTCTTGAAATAGAAACACATAAAAGCACTTAAACAATGATATATTTCAACCACACAGTGGTCTTTGTCAATCGAAGAGAAAACACAAAAAGAAATATGAGAGAATGAAATAAAATAATTGTAATCACAGATTGTGTAGAGTAGAAATCAGATGTCACAGATGCACAGATTAAAGATATATATATTGTTTCCATGAACATATGAGTGATTATAGTTTATATAAGTCTGTCAGGGGAAAAGAGATAAGGCTATTTGGGAAAAAAAATGAATGGATTTATCTGATGTTGAGGTTAGGGGATTCTCTGGACTTGGTATACCACTGGTATGATAGTTCCCACCTTCTCAGTTCTGAGGGATTGCAATCAGGGGGGAGTGATTTAATTATTTTTGTGGTATAGCAGTCATCAAAAGTTGCGATGTTGTGACTCGCAGCATGTTGAGCTGTTGGTCTATCCATATTCATAATTTTAACATCATGTCTGTGGCCATTCATTCTGATATTCAGACCATCCGTGGTCAGGCCTATGTACTGTGCTGAGCAAAGTTTACATTGTAGCTGGTATATGACATTTTTCGATGTACAATTATGATGACCCTGTATTTTGAAGACCATTTTTGTTGTTTGGCTGTTGAAACTATTTGCTGAGGGGTGTATTGGACACGTCTTGCATCTAGGTCTATTGCATGGGAAGGAGCCATGAGGAAGTTTGTGTGGTTTCTCTGCATCAGGGTCTGGTAGTTTAGGATGTACTAGGATGTTTTTCAAGTTGGGAGGTTGCTTGTACCAAATTTGCGGTGGATCGGTGAAAAGATTTTTGGTGTGGACGGAAGCTTGAAGAATTTTGAAGCCATCTCTCAATATCACATAAAAGCACTTAAACAATGATATATTTCAACCACACAGTGGTCTTTGTCAATCGAAGAGAAAACACAAAAGAAATATGAGAGAATGAAATTATAAATTTATAATTATTTTATTTCATTCTCTCATATTTCTTTTTGTTTTTTCTCTTCGATTGACAAAGACCACTGTGTGGTTGAAATATATCATTAAGTGCTTTTATGTGTTTCTATTTCAAGACTACATAGTGGACTCTTACCAAGGTAGGTCTGTCAGTCTCCTAGTCCAAAAAATCTAAATAATCTTTACCAACCAAAACTAACCTATAAATATATATATATATATATATATATATATATATATATATATATATATATATATATATATATATATATATATATATATATATATATATATATATATATGAATTTTTGACAGACTTACGTAATGGCAATAGTCCAAAACTGCATTTATTTAAAAAACCAAATTCTATATCAATTAGTTCCAGGCTATTCTTAGTCAGAGTCACTTTCAGAATAACTTGTTTCATTTGTAGTCCAGTATTTGACGGTTTCGCATAGAATTCTTTCAAGCAAAACATGTAATAGTAAGTTGGGAATAGGTCAAGGATCATAAGTTATACTGTAGTGATGTGCACTTTTGCCCTAGGAGTGGATACCACCTCTTCTCAAGGTAGAAATTGTTAAATTCAAATTAGTCCAAGAAACTGGTAAATGAATGACTACTAATACAAAAATGTATTCACATTTATTTATAAAGTAAATGGTTTTTCAGTTATTTCTGACCAAAAGTTTTGTATTTTTCCATTCAGGACGTTTTACGATTTTTCATAAATTAGTAAAAACCTATACATTTTACTGAAAAAAACTATTATAAACAAAAATAAAGCTTATAAAATTTAAAAAAAATTTTTTTTTAATTTTGTAGTAGAAATACAAACATTACTCAAATTAACAACTAAAGTTATACAATGACCTAAAGCAATCAGCTACAAAGATACCTTGTAAAATATAAATTTCAGAAATTGTCCTAGAATAGATCCCAGTGTAAAAGGATATTAACTAAGAAGAGAATGATTGCTAAGAGAACAAAATAGAGATGTTTTTCAGAATTATAAAAAGGCATGTTATACAAATTAAATTCACAAATACGAGGGCTATTCAGAAAGTAAGGAACGTTTTTAAATTAAAAAAATAATAAGCACTAAAATTTTTTTATTATATACATCTGAAAGAGCAATTAAAATACTACTTTTCTACGTAGTCGCCAAACAAATTGAGACATTTATCGTAGCGGTGGATAAGCTTTGAAATTCCTTCATCATAGAAATCTGCCGCCTGCGATGTCAGCCACTCAGTGACACACGTCTTAAGCTCCGCATCGTCGTAAAAACGCTGTGTTGCTAGCCTGGTCTTCATTCTCGAAAACAAGTGAAAATCGCTTGGTGCAAGGTCAGGACTATAGGTCGGATGAGGAAAAACCTCCCATTAGAATGCAAGGAGTTCTTTGGTGCGGTTTGCTGTGTGAGGTCGGGCATTGTCATGCACAAACAAAATTTTTGACGTCAATTTCCCTGGACTGTAATTTCATTTCGCAATTAACGTGTTTTACCCATGTCTCATCACCAGTTACGATGCGATCCAGTAGTGAATCACCATGTCTGTCATAGGCATTCAGAAATGTCAAACTTGCCTCCATTCGCTGACTTTTATGGCGTTCAGTGAGCATTTTCGGCACCCATCTAGCATAAAATTTGTGGTAGCCTAACCTTTGTGTGACAATTTCAAACAACAAAGTCCGTGAAACTTGCGGGAAACAAAGCGAAAGCTGCGTTATTGTGAATCGGCGGTTTTCGCGAACCTTTTCATCAACTTTAGCAACCAGTTCATCAGTCACAATGCTTGGGGGTCCGCTCTTCGCTTCGTCATGAACGTCAGTTCGGCCATTTTTAAACTGAATACACCATTTTCTCACAGAACTTTCATTCATTACGTTGTTTCCGTAAACTTCATACACTTGGCGATAAATGTCTATAGGTTTTAAGTTTTTTGCCAACAAAAACCGTATCACTGACCGCACCTCACAACTGGCGGAATTTTCAATCGCAGCGTACATCTTCAATTGAAATTGCGAAAAAACGTACAATGCGGAAATGTTCCCGTTGTCATTGCTGGACGCCGACTGAGTTGCTGAGTGCGCACGCACCAAAATGTACGAGATAGGCGCGTGCCTAGCGGTGTCAGACAGAAACGTTCCTTACTTTCTGAATAGCCCTTGTATAATTTTTCTGTAAAATAAATCTTTGTTTCCCTGTAAGACTTGTGAAGTTTAGGTACATGATATCAAACAAGAAAGAAAAGGTTTTGTAGATTTTCAAGAGAAATATATTCTGATAATTTAACTATTTCTTACATCCAAACAATATTTTAAAATTAATTTTTACTACTATAAAACCATAGGACTGTATAAGTACTTACCCTTTGTAGCCAATAATATATCTTCGCAGTCTCAAAATCTCTTCCTCATCCATGACATCCGAAATAAAGAACTTGATATTATCGAACAAATCTAGTAGAGGAGGTAATGGGAGAGCTGCTGCCGTTTGGCTCAGCTTGGAAAAACAAATTCTGGCAGTGTCCTCTTCATTACTTCCATGATCAGTGTCATCATTGAATGGATCTACAGGCTGCTGGAGTTTCTTTGGCTGTACTTGTTTTGATGTATTCAGTTTTGTCTGTCTTGCTTTTACTCTAAATACAGAGAGTTTTAACTATGAATATGAATGTACTGCAATGATTTCAAAATTTGTTATAATATTTTGAGTTGTATACATGACAAAATGATAAAAATAAACAAAATTGTATTAAAGTTTTAATACTTATCACGTGTTTTGCAACCATATCTACTGTGGCCACAACCATATATTGTGGCTAGCTGCTTATTCCACAGTATTATAACAAGAACATATAAAATTGTGCATAAATAATGTTTATAGAGTCAAAAACCCTAGTCACTGAAAAACTGCAAGTCTTTGACCTTTAGCATGTTAAAATACAACTTTCACTAGGGTAGGCTGGGATTGGTCAATGTTCAATCATAACAACATTTATCTATCAAAATAGAAACTCTTACTCGAGTGTGAAGCTGCCATTACATTATCAAGGTCAATTTATTATTTTTTATAGTTATATTCATTTCTATAAATAGGGAGTAGACATAAAAAATAAATAGAACACAAATTAACATAAACTTAAGTGAACATTATTAGGAAAGTGACTTTAAATCATAAATAAATAAGTAGGTATATGAACAGAATTGTAAAGGAGCGAGTTGGTAACTTTATTCCAAGACGAAGTAGGAGAATTTTAGAAAGGTTAAATAAAATGGGGGATGATAATAGCCAAATTGAACAATTAGGGCAGACAATGGGCACGGAAGACTTAGGGCAGGAAACAGAGGATGTAGGGACAAATGCGCCAGTAGAAGAACCAAATTTGGGTGTGGGGACAAAGACAATTCTAGGGACTAGCGTTAACACCGGAATAGATATGCTACAGTTAATGCAATTCTTAAGTACGAAAATGGATCAAACTACACAAGATTTAAAGAAAACTTTAAATGAAACTAAACAAACTTTAAATAGTAAATTAGATGAAACTAACAGAAAGATAGATAAAATAAATAAAAATAATGAAGAGTTTAAAAAAGAAATTAAAGAAATGAAGGATAAAATTGTTAAGGATAGGGAAGAATGGAAGAGTGAAAGCTTAGAATTAAACAATAAAATCAATACAACCGAAGAAAATTTAAAAGAGACGATTGAAAAAGGGATCAAAGAATCTGAACAAAAAACACAAACTAAATTAGCAAACATGGAAATAAAATGCTCGGACCGACGTCAGAAACAAACGGGAGATTTAAACACACTAAAAAATGACATTGAACAACGTATTACCGACAACCCTAAGTTAAAACAGCTAGACAAACACCTTAAACAAATTAGAAATCAGTTAGATTCGGCAGAAAATCGAAGGGGAAACGCAATTGTACGACCAGTAGAAACTAACATAATTTTCACCGGCGAAGAGCGTGCTCCGATAGTTTTTCTTCAAGACATAACTTAACCTTTTTGAAAAATTTTATAAGGGAAATGATTTAGACTGGATAGCTACGCATCTAAAAGGGCAGGCTTTAACTTGGTGGAGGCTTTATTCGGGAAGTTTTAAGGAATTTACGGATGTTGTAGAAGCATTTAAAGAAAAATTTTGGAGTGAAATAATTCAAGGTAGAGCTAGAGACCAGTTACAGTTTGGTAAAAATGATTATAGGGGACACGTCAATATGATAGAGTACGTGGAACAAAATTTGTTGTATTTCCAAGATATATCACCAAAGATACCAATTAATAATTAGGAAACCAGCACAACATTTTGACCCGAATGTTGCTATAGCTTTAATCACTAGAGGGTTAAAAAGTAAAAGTGCGTTCGTCAACTTAATAACAGAATTTCACTTTCAACAGAAGGAACACTTTCGATTTACAGGACAATAGAACCGGCCAATTTAGCCAAAGGAACGAACAGAGATATGAAAATAGCAGTTTTGCAAGGGGGCCTAGCAAACCAGTTGTAAATATAAACAACGGACCATGCCCGTCAGGTTCGCAATGAAACAGGTGTTCTGACCCAATACTAACATTCCCTAGACCTGAACAATACACTTTAGCCTTCACTGAATTAAGAGAAATTTTATGTGATGAAGGAAAGATTGACGAACAAAAGATAGATTTAATAAATTGCCCAGAATTAGAAATTAAAATAGGAAACCTCAGGGTAAATGCACTGATCGATACAGGGAGCCAGTTTAATGCATTATCAGAAGACTTTTATAATAAAATTAGGGAAACCGTTAAGATTCATTTATTGTGGGAATGTCAAATGTTAAGGTAATTGGGGCTTTGGGTCAGAAATCTAAAGCTATTAAACGTCAAATCGTGACACAATTAGAAGAATTAGGGAATACTAAATTAGAAACTCACTTCATAGTAGTCCCTAATTTAATTAAAACATGCATCTTGGGCATAGACTTTTTAATTAAAAATGAAGCAAATGTAAATTTTATTGAAAGGACTATCAAGTTAAGTATAATGAGGGGAAATAAAGAAGATAAGAGAATTGAAATGTTGAAGTTTAATAATAATAATGGAGTTAAATTTAGTTGTCACATGTTAAGTGAATGCCCTGCAGAAAGGTTAAACAAATTTAAGAATAGTGTAATTCAGTTAGATAACATCAGTGAACAGCAACAGAACGATTTAATTAAATTAATATGCAAATATCAGGAAATATTTAGTGAACGCCCGGGACTCATCAGCACTTATAAGCACAAATTCACAGTAACAGACCATACACCGTATAAGCAAAGTAGTTGGCCTATAGCGCTTAAACATAGGGAGGCCGTAGACGCAGAAATTAATAGGATGTTAAAATTTAATGTGATTGAACGATCTCAGAGTCCATATATTAATCCCATAGTACCTGTATTCAAACGTGATGGTTCAGTTCGGCTATGTTTAGATGCAAGAATTAACAAAAGGACACTGCCGGATTATGAGGGTAATCTCCCAATCCAAGACTTATTAGCAAGATGTGGAGGTTATAAAATTATGTCCAGTATAGATTTAACCAGTAGCTTTTGGCAGATACCGGTAGCGGAGGAGTGCCATGACTATACAGCGTTTTTGCATAATGGGTTGTGCTATCGATTTACTACTGTTCCGTTTAGATTATCTACGAATTTAGCTAGCTTAACCCGAGGTTTAGACTCAGTCCTCACGGAGGAAGCAAAAAGATTTTTAATAACCTATGTAGATAACTGCTTATGTTTTTTAGGGATTTTGAGGAGCACCTATAACAGTTAGAAATACTTTTTAAACTATTTAAAGGGGCTAACTTAACGATTAACATGGACAAATCACAATTCTGCCGGCGGGAGATAGACTACTTAGGCCAAACCTTGAGTGTAGATGGAGTGAGCCCCAGCAGTGCAAAAGTGGAAGCCATAAATCAATTTCCGAGGCCAAGGAATGCTAAACAGTTGAAGGTGTTCTTAGGGCTTATAAACTTTTATAACAGATTTTTAAAGGATAATGTTACTATTACCGCTCTGTTACAGTAATTGTTGAGGAAGGGTAAATGGGGAGATGAACAAGAGCGGGGATTTGCATCAGTAAAACAACAATTTTTAGATAAGGTTATGTTAACGCATCCTATACCAAATCGCAAATATTATTTACAATGTGACGCCAGTAACTACGCTTTGGGAGGACAATTATTTCATCAATTTAAGGGAGTATAATTTAAACATCATCCACTGTAATGGTAAGGACAACATTGTCGCGGATATACTCAGTAGAAACCCAGTAGAAGACACTTTTACACGTGACCAACATGACACATTTATACAAATTGCTTTTATACAACGAAAATTCAATGAGGACGTATTAAACAGACTAAGGGCAACAGGAAGACAATAAAACAAAATCTATAATAGACCAATTAGGGAACTCGAACAACAAACTACACAGATTCTATAAATTATGGGAGGAACGATTGTATAGGCAAGACAATGGAAAATTTAAATTATACATACCAGAGAGCTTCAGAAATAAATTAATATGGAAAATACATAATTACTTTGGGCACATAGGAATTAACAAAGTCTATGAGACCTTTAAGGAAGATTTTGCAACAGATAATTTAATTAAAAATATAAAACAGTTAGTGAGGACCTGTGAAGTCTGCCAGAAGTGCAAACATGATAATAAATTAAGAAGTGGGGAAATGACTTGCATAATACCGAAGAACAAGGGTGAGTTAGTGTCGATAGATTACTACGGTCCCTTGCCAAGAGCTAGGAGTGGGGCAAAATTCATTCTGGTGGTCATTGATGTGTTCACTAAATTCAACTGTATAAGGTAAATAGACCAACCACAAGCAACACTTTAAGAAGACTAAGGGAATATTTCACTAAATATGGACAACCTAGAGCAATTATAACAGACAACGGGACTCAGTTTACTTCCAAACAGTGGGAAAGGGAATTAGCAAACTTGAATATTAGGACTATACACCTCCATTCGAAATCCACAATGTAATTGCGCCGAGAGGACAATGAGACAGCTGAGTCAGCTATTCAGGATCTTACTTAAGGATAACCACCGAGCATGGGAAAGGAAATTAGAGGAAATTGAGATAATTATCAATGAGACACATCAAGACACACTATAAAAACTACACCGTATGAAGCCCAGTTTGCCAGAAAACCCCAAAGGATTTGGGAAAATGTAATCAGGTTACCTCCAGGGAATCACACCAATTTAACCAGTGAAGCAGAAATACATTTTTGAATTAAGAACAAAAGAGAAAAATGTGCAGACAGATTTAACCAGAAGCAACAAACTTAAATTTATACCGATGGAGATTTAGTGCTCGTTAAAGCTCTGAATGTATCGAATTTGGCAGAGGGAAAATACAGCAAATTCTTTGAAATTTATGAAGGTCCCTACGAAATAAAAAAATGTCTTGGTAATAGCAGTTACCAACTTACTTCCATAAATAATGGAAAATTTAAGGGTAAATTTAACTGTAGAACGTTAAAAAGGTATCTTAAACCCATATTAAATAATTGTATAAAGAACTTTAGATATTCATGTATAAATAATTAATTATTAGGATCGTAAGATGAACAATGGCATTGTAAAACTTCACATTTAATTTTAAGGAAAGATTATTAATTTGTATGATGTGATTTTGTGATTATGAAATATTTCATAAGGGAAATGATCTACACAATTTTTCTAATATAAATGGGAGAATAATTATATTTGTTTATTGTAACTAATTAAAATTGAGGTTAATTGAGAAGGTATAACAGTATTATAATTATAAACCATTTAAGAACGTATGCATATTAATTTTAACTTCTTAATAAACTTGTAAGGTTTTCGATTAAGTTACTTCATCTGTCAGCTATTTTGTAATAGTTTTAAGTAAGACATTGTCAACTAAAACATTTAATCACTAAAACATTTCACAAAACTGAGTAAATTTAATCTATAATTATAGCACTGTATTTGCGACACTTTGTTTTGTTTAGTATTAATAACATTAAACTATTGAATTATTTTATTCAGTTTAGTAATTAATTATGCAGAATATTTTAATGACATGTTTTAAAATTGTAAGATAATTATAATTAACTGCTAGTGATTTTAATATGTATTTTTAGCTTAAACGCAATTACTTGTTGGTTTTATTTAAAATGAATCTTAACCCTGTAACAAAATACTCGTCTTAGTAAAAAAAATTAATATTCTCCTTTTTGGTTGTAAACCTTATTAAGTTGGTTATATTTGTATTAGAAATTTAAGATTGGGTGAAGAATTTAAAACAAATTGTTCTTTGATGTCATAGCATTTAAATATTGTAAAATTTAAATTTAAGAAATCAAAGAAAATTAATTTTTAAATTCTGGGGACTCTATAACATAAAGTACAAGGCTTTAGAGTAAATTCTGTTAGTTGCTAAAATAATTGTCTGTAGATTTAGCAAAGAAAGACACAAATAATTTTGTAAAGTGCCGACAAAGCAGGTACCATCCATTATCCTTTTCCGGGAAAGCTATAAGCTGCGTGCAGCAACAAGAGACAATAGAGAGGGCCCAAAGTGGTTAAGACAGGGCAATCCAGCGGCCGATATAGCCTGGGAAAATAACCGTGTACCGTTAGGTTAAGCTAATTGTAGAACTGTGGGAAACTTATAAAGAACGTATTGTGGTAGTGGGAGAGATTAGGGATTTCATAAAAACTAAATGATCGGGAGAAGTTAGGAAGTTTGAGGAGAGTCTCTGAGAAAGGCAGGCAGATTGGTGGGGACCAGGATGAAAGTGTTGTAAAGGGAGAAATTTATTAAATTAAGTAAAGAGTTTTTTTTATAAGTAAAATTTAAAAAGTGCGACGTAAAATTTTTTTTTAGAAATATAAAGTAAGTTTTTTTGTGTGTCAAGTGTAAGTGCAGAAGGTAATAACCAAGGCCAGGATTCCAGGGACTCTTCAGAACAATAAGTATTATTTGAATATAAGTGTAGCCAACAGACATCTATCTTTTAGTTCAGAACAAATTTTAATTTCATCAAAATTTATAAAAATTATTCTAGTTTCACCATTTCAAATTTAAAAGCAAAGTTCCCGTAATAGCGACCCGAGAGCAAGAATAAAATTTTAATACTGTTTTTTTTTGTTATGTTATTTTATTAGAAATCTAAAGCCTCAGAAGTCCACCTTTTATCATTGTAATATTAGTTACAATATCAATCCTGTTACTGCAAAATATTAACATAAATTTGGAATAATGTGTAGAGTTAATTGAAGAGAATAAATGCAAGTGATGTTTAAAATTTATAAGATTGTTAATTCTTTATAAACCTGAAGGTGGGACATTAAATAGGTAAGGTAAATAAATAACATTAAAATATAAATTTAATTATAACAAAAGTTAAGTTATAATATATATATATATATATATATCTTGATATTTTACGTTGCCCATTACTTTTCCGTTGCACCGACTTTTATGAAGTTGTTATATTACTATTGTAAATACTTTTATCCACCACTAAGTGCAATAATTTTACCTTGTGTGATGAGGCACCTTTCGGTCATTTGACCATTGTGCAGGTCAAAACTGGTTATATTTCTTTTTTTTACCGCTCTGATGGTATTTGTATCAATTTTTGTCTTCTCTAATGCTTTAGACAGTTTTTCCTGTAGTACTAAGTAGTAGGCTTTTTTAAATCAACATACAACCGGTACACTTCTTAGTTTTAGGCTATTTTTCCCCTATATTTTGAGTAAGAGAAAATAGGGACCACTGTCGACCTGCCAGCTCTAAAGCCAGCCTGTCCTCCAGCTTCCATATCGCTGTATTGTTCTTCTATTTTATTGTTAAGGATCTTGCCATATCTTCTACTCATAGAGCTTGTTACTGCAATCCCTCGATAGTTGTCACACCTTTTCATGCTTCCTTTTTTGTCTATTGTGGTTTTATTGAGGTGTTCCATTCATTGACAATCTCCTCTTCGTTTAAGTATTTTTCGATATTGATCTCATTTGTTCATATAATTTATTGGTTCCATGAAACTCCGGATTAATACCCGGATAGTTATTTCCCGAACCTGGTTCCTTTCTGTTTTCGAGCGATTTACAAATCTTCTTAACTTCGTTGTACCAGTGATGGCCGTACTGTGTATATATGATTATCGTTTATTGTTTGAAATTGTGTTCTTTTTTCTGTCAGTAAGTCCTTGAAGTGGTTTTCCCATTTTTGTGCTATTATCAGAGATATTATATCTTTTTTCTATTTGTTCGTAATGATTTAATGACTTTCCAATTTTCAGAACTTCTTGTTCCTCCAATATTATTCAAAGTGGCACATTTCTTCTCTCAAGATTCGTTTTTCTTTTGCATGATCATTTTTCTCATCTTTAGTTGAGCCTCTTTATAAATTAATTTATTGGCTATGCTTGTTTCTTACTATACAATTATTACTATTTCTTTAGATTCTGAATGATTGTCATTACATTATATCATGCCAAAATCAAACTCTTCATTTTACTGGAGAAAACACTAACCAGGATCTTTGAGATGCTGAAGAAAGCTTACAGATGATTCTATGAAAAAGATGGTAGTGTGTAAATGGCCCTCCAAGCTGTCCGTTTTCTCCACTTCCACTAAGAATGAGTCTTGCAGCAAAGAGTATTTTTCACTCTTTCTTGCAGCAAAGAGTTAAACTGTCTACCAGCAATCTGGTCCTTCTTGCTAGCTCAAGATTCATAAGGCAACAGTATAAGAATACAATATTTATTGTGATAAATTGTACATTAACCAATTCTGAGAAATTTTTTATTCTACCTGGTATGCAAGTAACTTGACCTGTAAACAGTATTTTTAAAACTACAGATTACAGAAAATTAATTTAGGTTAGTTTTGGTTGGTAAAGATTATTTAGATTTTTTGGACTAGGAGACTGACAGACTTACCTTGGTAAGAGTCCACACTGTAGTCTTGAAATAGAAACACATAAAAGCACTTAAACAATGATATATTTCAACCACACAGTGGTCTTTGTCAATCGAAGAGAAAACACAAAAAGAAATGAAATGAAATAAATATAAGTTGTAAGTTGTAAGTTGTAAGTTGTTGTCTACAACTTATATTTATTTCATTTCATTTCTTTTTGTGTTTTGTCTTCGATTGACAAAGACCACTGTGTGGTTGAAATATATCATTGTTTAAGTGCTTTTATGTGTTTCTATTTCAAGACTACAGTGTGGACTCTTACCAAGGTAAGTCTGTCAGTCTCCTAGTCCAAAAAATCTAGAAAATTAATTTAGAAATTTAAGACAACCAAAATACGATGTTTTTAACAAATACTTATTTTATATTATTATTCAAATAAAAAGAAAACTAAACATATTATAGAATAAAAATTCTCATAACAATCATTAAAATTTTAAACTTTTAAATATATACTTAAAAATAGTAATTTATAACAATAAATTCAGGATAAAAATCCCTATAAAGCACTGAAAAACGTATATCTGGTTTTGTAATTAATTCATTTGTTCAATCAAGAAAAGGACTAAATTTTGTATTTAAACAGAAAATCACTAAATCTTAATGAATAGTTGTTAATCCGTACTGTTTATCCCAAAAAAATAAGTTGCAAAGGATGTTCAAACTTTGTTCTCAGATAAATATCACAAAAATATGCCAAATAATATAGCACTATTGCTAACAGAATGCCAATATCATTTCAAACACACAACTATTCAAGTTTTGAAAAATACTGCAACTTTATTTATGTTAATAAAATTACATAGAGTAATAATTTATAAAATAATGTATACTTTACACAAATATACAGCAACCAAGACTACTTAAATTTGAGGGAAATTTAATGTTTAATATACAAGAACATTGACTATTCAATATTAAATAAATGTAGCCTTTTCTGTAAATAAAGTTCTCATTTGTCAAAAATTACTTAAAATTTCTAAAAAATAAATGTAAACAGTGAAGCTTCACTCTAACCTTTCAATTTCATCTTCAGTGTCAGAACTATCTGAACTTCCAGATACAGTTCTTCTTCTATCCCCTCGTTCAATACTACTGACACTTGATACTGGAACCTCCTCACAGATTTCTTCCTCACTTTCAGCTTTCCCTTGATCATTTCGATCAAGAGCATATCTTAAAATATAGAAAAATATCACACTTTAAATATTTCAGTAAAACATTAAGTACTTAAATATCACGCTGACTATTTATTACTTCTTATATTTCACTTAAAAAAAGATTCAGATAATTATTCAGATAATAATTTGATAGAAAGCTCTTATTTAAAATTGAAAGCTTTTAGAGTTTTATCTGCATAAATCTAATAAAAAACCACTTAAAATATAATACTAATATTTTGTTTCATTCAGCAACATTAACTACAGTAGTCAATAGTATATTAGGAAATATTAAACAAAAATTATATTCAGTTAGAGATTATTCAAGCTGCATAACTCTCCGATTGTTAGTTTACCAGGATTGGTATCTTGAACAATGTTTAACTATTTTGTTTGAGAAGAAAACAATCATACGGTAGCATTACATAAGTAATGTCAAAGTAGGACATGTTCTGCTGAGATTATAGAGCACTTCATTAAGGTCATGATATGAAACAATACTTTCACATCAAATTATAAATTACAGTTAAAGAATATTGCTTTGCATTATTTCTTAGCAACATTTAAACCAGAGCCTTCTTAATTTCAATTTATTGATGTGACAAAAAAGGGTCTAGCAAGCTTGTACTATTAAACTATTTCTTGTAAAAATCTATTAAGATGTTAAAATAAATTTAATATTCAGTTTAATGATTCCTGACTTTTAAGCATCTTTTAAAAAGTAACCAATCCATTTTCTTACAGAAAGTTTCTGATTGGATGTCTATCAATGGGTTACATTCGGATAGTATACCCAAAGATCAAGTATATCACTAGATTTGCATGTAAAAATTGAGGAGAGAGGTGTTAGAGTGGAAACAAATTTATGAATTATTGTTTACTGAAATATGAATTGGGATGTAAAAATAATGTACTTGTTATTTGTTTTCTCTAATTTTGCTAAAGTTATGCTGATATACTATGTATTTTTTAATAGCTATCGTACAGTGTAAAAATAATCTTGATATACTTTAAAAATTACAAAACAAAAATCTGATAATTATAAGAAAGAAAAACAGATAAACCATAAACAGACTATTAAAACTGACATAATTTCTAACCCTTTAAGCACTATTATTCTAGATGATTAGGAAAACTTGAGAAAGAAGTATATTGCTTTTAAACAAAATTACTAAGAATAAAAGTGTTTCAATACCTAAACAGAAATTAACTGCAAGTAATAAAATAAGCACTATTTTTCCTATTAAACTATATAATAACTTGCCAAATGATTTTAAGGTGCTGTTGAATAAGAGATAATAAGAAACTTAATTAAATTGATTAGAGTTAATTATCTTAGTAAACATTGTTTCGACTAATAATAAACACCGAAAATAAAATAAAAATAAATAATTATTATATATGGATCTATTACTAAGTATCAGTTTGCAAGTTTCTTTATAGCTAGACCTGTCCACAGATAGTGCATTATCTCTGCAGGGCATGTAGCTTCAATATGTAAGTCCTGTATTTTCTCTGGTTCAATAAACCCAATAGAAATATACTTGAGTATTGAGTATTACTGGAAAATTTTTAATTTCTTATAAGGAATTTTGAAAATTTTTAAGATGACACTATACCCAAAATACTTTTCAATAATATAATGATTCTAGCAGTACCTAAATCATTATTCCATGATTATATTTTAGTATTTCACCTATGTTTAACAAATCACTACAACCAGCAATAGCTAATTTTGAAGTTTCAGTTGGATTAGTCTTTTGAAAGTCTAGAAGTTTATTTGCAATCCAGATAAACTTACAAAATTGGTCTAAAAATTGATTTTTTTTATTTATTATAAAACTTTGTAACTTATATAAAAAACTGAGAATACAAAACTTTATATAATGTTAATTCATGAGAAAATCTATGAAATATCCAAACACTTAATTTGATAAAAATATTGTGAAATTAATACTTTAAAGATACCCTGCTTATATTCACAACATTTTTCTTCAAATATATTTTCATTGATTTTTAAAAAGAGATGAAATTAGCCTCATTTAGTCTAAACAGACTTTATAAGTTTAACAGGTTTAAAATTTAGTTTATTTTAAGCAGAAGTCTTTGTTTATTTCTAAGAGCTCCAGAACTAACATCTTTAGTGTTTTTTCCACTCAACTAGGCTGCTTGTCTGCAGACAGCAACTGTGCCGCTTTCGTTGTTTTATCTTCAAGTTTTTAAAAAAAAGCTACTTTAAGTGATGAAAATGTTATTAAATTGAACGAATTACTCAAGAAATTAAAGCATTTAAGTGATTATATTAACCCTTAACTAGAAATAGCCTCCCGTTACTTACAGAAACAACTGTCTAAAAGTCGCAGAACGTTGTTCGAGGGGAAATGAAGTGTTTAAAATTTGAATACTTAACACATTATTCTGCCAAACTTACAGAATAACCTTTAATTTAATATTATTAATAAAAATAATTGTGGATGTATCACTCCTTGTATTCGTGCAAAGAAGGAACCTACGAATCATTAGATAATACTTCAATGTCACTGTGATCAGAAGGATCAAGAATAACCATTTTCATAATTCATCTTGTCTGCTGAGCCACATTGATAATAGAAGTTGGCCTTGACATAGTAAAAACACTTTTTTCAAAACAAATAAAATAATATACATAGCTAATTTATATACTATGTTTACAAACTGACTAGATATTTATGAAGAATATATGAAAAAAAAGTATTGTACAACAAAGTGTAAATTATGTAGAAAACAAATTGAGTAAACAGAAATAACTGACTGTGCGACATCAAATATATGATGTAAACTTCGTACACGGTAAAACCCGACTGGGAGACGAACAAAAGTCCTACCAGTGCTTAACACCTGACTAAAGGACAGAGGATTGTGCAGGTGTGTAAATAACTGGTCGAAACCATGAAATGTGTAGATTTCCAATAACAGATAATGAGTCATTTCTTGTGAAATGGTTTGACCAAAGCATTTCTAGAAGATCAATAAAATAAATGCAATGGATCACGTTTTATTTATATTTAAGCAAACAATAGCCGTCTGGGAGACAGATGTTTATAGTTACGGGGTAATGATTTATTGTATATATATATATATATATATATATATATATATATATATATATATATATATATATATATAGAATGAAAATGAAATGAATGAAATTAAACAGTGTTCCTTAGCCCATAACCAACAACAATTTGTTGATAGTTACAAGAAAGGGCAATAAAATTAGTAGTTTTTTTCTCAAAATTGTGAGTTTAATTGATTATTAACTAATTTTTTTGTTATATTAAATTTGCACATAAAGATATATAATTTGTATTATTTTCTAAAATTTCCTCTCATATTTGTATTCAATGTTTATTGGAAAAATCTTATAATAAATATTTATTTTCATTAGTATCAGTGATAAGTGTAAGTATATAAGTATAAGTGTTTAGGTTTTAAAAAAATCAAGAAGTCGATAAAATTGTATGAAGTTATTTAGTTTTCTAAAAATTTTGTTTTTGTTTCTTATGGAGTTTTAAAAATAGACGATTCAATTGGTTATAACCGAAAAGTTAATAAGAGTGAAATATAACACAGGTTCTGCATTCACAACTACTGCTATAGTTTTATAGCTTACTAATATAACTTCAAATATGCCATTTTGTACCTTCTCCAAGGCAATCTCCTCCGTCTGTCATAACAATCTTCTACCCATTCCCTTTTTACTATTTTCCCTTGACCACGGACTTGGTTGAATTTTGGAGTATTTGGAAAAGCACATCTGTAAACAGAATCCAGATTGTATATAAAATTAACACATCGCTTCCCCCATATTTTTACAAAACAAAAATTTAAAGTTTAGAAAGCATAAAGTACTACTAATACCAACTTATACATTATAAGAAGTTAAATATTTAATAAATATTTTATATTCTTACTAAGAACAATTGCAGTTCATGTAAAATCAAATTTATATTGTTTCTCTTTATAAATTATGCCAGTTGCAGTATATCTTACTTCAAAACGGTAATTATCAGACTTAACATAAAGTAGTCCCTCGCTATTCGTGGGTATTTCATTTGCAGTTGGGAAAATTACAGTATATCCCAACCAACTCATATGTATCGTATTTAAAAAAAAGATAGTTACTGTGCAGGTTGTACAATAATGGGTTCTCGTCTTATTTATTCTGTTTAATACTTTAGTTATTTATCACAAAGAAATCTGATTATGCTCCAAACATCCGTTATACTCTATATTACTAGGCCTACTATTCCTTATTTATAACAAGTAGCGTTACTGTCACTGACGAACAACGATGAGTCAAACCGGCGTCCGCATCCAACTACTAACATACGTTTAGCTTCACTTCTGTTTATTTACTGCTAAATTAATAATTCTCAAAATCCAAACATCAATAATCATATTCGGCGGCTGTAACTAACACAGATTTTTTATTTTTCCCCTTAGTTACCAAACAGTTGTCGCATTCGCTTGCACTGTCTGGTAGTTTTGGAAACGTCGCATCTACTTGTGGAATTGTTTAGTGAATTAGTTTTGTTTAGTTTTATCTTTTCCCTTAAATTGTTTATCCAAGTCATAAAGTCATCAAACTTTGATAGGGACAAGAAAAGGCAAAAAAAACATTATTTTGATTAAGGGAATTGACCCTTTAGATAAATTATAATGTGGTAAAAGCATAGCATCTGTCACAAAACATTTTAGCGTTAACGAGTCAACAGTGAATTACATAACGAAAAATGAAGAAAATATAAGGAAAGAGTGTCAGAGAAGGGACTTGTCAGTCAGTGAAAGTTTTGTCTGTATCTCGCGATATAACGACAAAACTGCCAATTCATTTCCAATGCATTTTAAAAACTTTATTTCGGAGAAAGGCTACACAGTCAATCAAGCTTTCAACATGGATGAGACGGGACTGTTTTGAAAAAGAATGGCTTCACAAACCTTCTTGTCTAAATAGGAATAGAAACCCCCTGCTCGGGGGTTTAACACATTCAGCACGGCTAGCGTTCCGGCACGCTATAGGTTCCCTTACGAGGCACAGAGAGCATGCCGATGCGCTCCCAGTTTATTTTCTTTGATACGGAGAGCTTACCGGCACGCTCTCCTCCAGGCTAATTGAAACTTTTCTAGTGTCGATACGTGTTTGTACAAAGGTTTTATTTTTACGTCGGTGCTTCTGAAGAGTTTGGAGAGAACATTGTGCCTGAGTCGTTTTTAAATACAACCATCCCAAGTTATCTTTTGATGCTTCAACTGAAACAATGCTTTAGAGAGTTTTATGAACCGATTTAATTTGATTTAACTTTTATATTTTAATGTTTTTTTTTTTAGTTTGAACCATTTACATGGCAAAATATCCGGTAAAAACAATGAACATAAAAATTAACCAAGCTTTCTGAACTAAGGCAAGAATAAACGATAACTGTCCTATTAGAGTGAATGAACCAACTCGAGGTGAGAACAGACGATTGTAAATATGAGTCATTGACAAAATGCTTGGACGCCCGAAAACCTAATGTGTCAACATTAGATTGTAGTAAACAAAAGTCAGCTAATCTCGGCTGACATATATATTATCTATGTCTCCGTTTACATTATCAACCTCTATGGTTTTGTGAAACACATGGCACAAACAGAAACAAACATTCCGAGTTAATCGTTGAGTGCTTATTTTAGTATGTAGTATATTTTAGTAGTAGGGTCTTTAGTTTTGTATGTAAATTATCTTTTTTATTGTGTTTTATTATTTGTCATACAGTAATTTATCATTTGTATTTCTTTTTTTAAATTGTGACCCGATAAATAAAATAATATTTTAGTGTCTAATACACTGTTCTGATGTCCCCAACAAACATGTATATGTTAGAAATAAAATTATTGAGATGAAAACAACGGGCTCGATAATTAGATGCTACGACAAGCTATGCAACCCGCATAGCGTTCCACTGCCGTCAGAGGTGGTAGTTAATGAAAAACAGACAGTAGTTTAAGGAGATCACCAATATCGCTGCCGTGGTGAAAATGTTAAGGCCGCAAAGGATTGTCTGACTGGGTTCTACTGTGCTGTAGTGCTAGAAGCGAACTGATATTGTCTCAATAGCACACAGAATTAGCAGTGAAGGATTTCAAGACATTAACAGTTAAGAAGGGCTGGAAGAACTAATTACTGATCCTGAGCCTATCTTGGATAACAAAGACAAAGAAATCGTAAAAAATGTATCGCAGAAATTGACATTAATATCTGTCGGTGAAATGTATGTTTAGGGAAACAGTTAGCTGCAGCCATTACTGAAATTGTTCTCTCTTTCGAATAGGAATTAAAATTTAATCAAGAGCTAGAAGAAGCACAATCGCCATGCTACATAAAGAAGTGTGTAAAGAACTAGAAAAAAAATCGCAACAAAATAAATAAGTTTTTTTTTTTTTAAATCAAATTAACAGTGTTTAAAAGTACTTGCCTAAAATTAGGTGTTTAAAAACTTAGTGAATAGTTTTTAACAATAAAGAATATGTGTGTCTGTGTTTGTGAGCGTGCATATTTAATAGAATTTTCGTGATTTTGCATTGAAGGAAAAAGTAAATAAATAATAAAAATATGTATGTAATTATGTAGTATGTAAATATACCACACTGTATTATAAGTGAACAGTATAGCTGTAATTAATATTAACATATTTGATGTAGAACGTAACCCTCCCATATAGAGAGATTACTGTACTTTAAAAATGTAGCTAGAATAAAAATAACTAAATGGTTTCTGAGGGTAGTGTTCGAGTTAGCGCTCGAAGTTTCAATTTGCTTTGACCTACCTAACAGCTGTACCGTGACGTATTGGTCACGTGATCTCTGACCCGCTAATCGATATCCGAAAACTATTGATTTTCTTGGATGAACTCTATGCACCCCCACTCCCTTCTTATTTTCTACGTTAATTTCCGCTTCAACACAAAGTAGAATCGTTCTGACCCTCGAATAGTGCAGTCCTACGTTAAACCTCGTAGCCTATTCCGCATGGCTTTTGTTTCAGACAATTTAAAGTACCGCTTTCGTTCGTTAATTGTGCTTAAGGTGCGGACCGCGTTAATGAACTTTTAATGAACATTTTAACTGTATATTTTCGCCGTGTTAGTAAAAGTGTCGCCCGATTTCGCCGGTTGCGCAATCTTAGTGCGTGTACTCGCGGCAATAAACTAAGTGCTTTGTAAGCTTAACTTTTACGTTTACTCATACTTCAATTGAGTTTTTTAGTTGCGTGATAGCCTTCAAGAATTCTACGCTGCCTGAGACGACCACAGTACTGTGGAGACTTCACCTCGATTCCAACGTCGCATCACTTCTTACCTATGGTAAGTGCGTAGTTAAGGAATATGAACAATTTATAATTTATTTGTATTAAATTCAGTGTCGTTGCGTTTTTAGTGTTAAATGACTCTATTTTGCTTAGAACAGTGCTTAAGCTTGCTATGTTAAATATTAACGTAAATTACGCAATCCAGAGTAACCTTGTTAACAATAGGGCTTACCGCACCTCGTGGTTTTAATTCTAACTTTTTGATCTGCGGATTAAACATTGGTCCCCACTGGGCCGGATTATTTGAATTATTTCAGTGACCTAGGGTTTTTCTTTAAATTTCACGATAATTGTATTAGTGACCACGTGGTTCCTTTGTAACCAAATTAAACATTTGTTGAGTTATTTCAGCGATAAAAATTTATAAATTTTTAAAATTTTAAAGCTGTGACTAACGTAAGCATGTGCTTACCGCGACGTGGAGAAATGTGCGTCACATCGATACAGGAAAACGGTAACGATAATTACCGGTACCACATTGCGCAATAAGCCACGTGGCTCATAGTTGCATGATTACGAGCAAGGAAGTGTTTATGCTTGCTACGACTTACAAATTTTATACAGTCCACTTTATTATCGCGTTTGAACTTATAGTGAGGTTTTTAATTTCAATTGTTTGTGGTTTTTTTGAAATTTATTAAAATGGAAATTAATACGGAGTATTATTTGTCTAAATTGAGAGATATTGTAGGCGAACTGGAACAAGTGAAAAATGTGCTTAACGATAAAGAAATACCAGAAGGCCTCGCACGGGAAATTCGACGAATTCAATCTAATTTTATCGAAACTTATGAGATATTAGAGAAAACGTTCGCCAGTCAAGTTGCCGATCTTGCTGAAAACGCATTTAAAATTAAAAAGCAATTTCAAGATATGTATTTGCCAATGTTGGCTAAATATCCGAACATTATTAAGACCGAGGTGAAGTTAACCTCGCAGGTCAACCCTGGCACAAGTTCGCCTCACTTACCTAACCTTACAATGCCTAGCTTTTCAGGCAATAGTAATGAATGGATTGACTTTATAACAATGTTTGACTCAATGGTGCATTGCAATAGCAATATTAATGCCATACAGAAATTTCGGTATTTAAAGTCAGCGCTTAAAGGAGACGCTTTAGCCATTGTTACGGGACTTACAATATCTGAGCATAATTATGATATCGCATATCAAGCCTTACGCAATCGTTATGCTAACCCTCGCCGTTTAGCCGATCATTATTTTCAAATCATTAAAGACTTTAAGCCTATTAAGAACGCGTCTCAGAGTGAACTTAACCGATTTTTAACCGCACATTCAAATGCTGTGTGCGCACTAAAGGCTGTCCAGTTAGACGACTTAGCGGACTTCTTACTTTTTCAAATGTCTGTTGGTAACTTAGATGCAC
Source organism: Prosapia bicincta (assembly GCA_036971475.1). Taxonomy (NCBI): domain Eukaryota; kingdom Metazoa; phylum Arthropoda; class Insecta; order Hemiptera; family Cercopidae; genus Prosapia; species Prosapia bicincta. Next base: position 241,760,031 of record JBAIZL010000005.1, on the reverse strand, counting down.
AGACTCGACTTAACTTTGAAACCAGATTGGGAACAAATCAAATGCCCACGTACAGACTTTTAAATGATTTCGTCACTGAGCAGGCTAGAGCAATGGAGTTGCTCAATCAACCCTCTGCCGCGACTGCAGTTAACTCAAGATTAGGTCAGCAACCTCGAGTGATGGTCTCTGCGTTGAATGACTCAAATAACAGCGGTGCCCCTAATTTAAATATTGACCATGCCGAAGCTAACCTCGAAGCTGAACATAGTCCAACGGTCCAGCCGTCGACGTCTTATGTTAGTACGGCTACGTCTCAAATGCTACCACGCACTTATGCGCCCAGACCTATGATGCAAAGCCCCATACGGCCATCTGCAGGAGGGAGACAAGGAAACGTGCCGCCAATTATGAACGCGCCTAGGCTTTCAGTTTTCCGACATCGGTTGCCACCGCTTCACATGGCTCAAGCCAACATATCAACCACTCATACTGGGATGTGTTATTATTGCGGCTCAAACCATAATGTTTTTAATTGCCAGTCGTTTCTGGAATTAACTGTGTCCGAACGTAAAAGTGCCATTGTAAAATTACGACGTTGTTTTAACTGTCTTGGATCACACTTTCAGTCCAAATGTAAATCTATGAAACAGTGTAAACATTGTGGAGAGTCACACCACACATTGTTACACGACAACTCTCCTGCACAACAATGACTAGTTTCACCGCGACACCCTCGTTCAACAGCCAGACCCGACATCGCTACTCAATCGCTACCGCATGCTCTTTCTTGTAATATTGAAGCTTCTCTCGCCCTGTTAGGCACCGCGCAGGTCATCATTCAGGACCAATTTGGCCGACCGCTTCCATTTAGAGCACTTATAGATCCAGGCAGTCAAATCTCTGTCATAACTAAACATGTGAGCACTATGTTGAATTTACCCGCTCGGAAATCAAATCTTTCTTTGATTGGTGTCGCAGCCAAGACAACCCGCATTCATGAGTACGTCACTTTGCTTATTTTCTCGAGACATGACCCAGGTGTCATGCTCACCGCAGAAGCCGCTGTGCTTCCCCGCATTACTGACCCGCTTCCATCTACCGCGTTGGCGCCTTGCATACGCGCTTAATATCAGCACTTACCGCTGGCTGACCCTCAGTTCGACACCCCTTCCGGTGTTGACATCTTTCGCACAGATACTTGTGAACGGACCTTGTAATATTATCCACGGACAACCCTCGGCACTCAACACCAGGTTAGGTTGGGTCATCATGGGTCCCATACCTTATAGCATGCCTCAGCAGCCACGTGTATTCATCACTACTCTGAAGTCAATCGATGACAACCTTAGACGCTTTTGGGAAGTTGAGGAAGTCGCACCAGCAAATCACCTCAGCCCTGAAGATCAACTGTGTGAGGAACTGTTCGCAACCACTACTGATCGTGACGCAACGGGAAGATACATCGTAGCACTTCCATTTAAGCCGGAAGCTATCTCGCTTAAGTCTAACCGTAACACTGTTCTTGCGAGTTATCATGCGTTAGAAAGACGTTTAAGCCGCCAGCCTGAGGTAGCCATACAATATCATCAGTTTATGGCCGAGTATATCGCTCTCGGGCACATGTACCCTGCCCTCAAGGCTTCTGACTATCTTATTCCGCACCATTGCGTACTTAAGACCACCAGCTCTACTACTAAGCTTAGAGTGGTATTCAACGCGTCGTCACCCGATTGCCACGCAAACACTCTGAATCAGCAAATGTTATCCGGTCCTAAACTGCAAAAGGACTTGGCTAATTTAATCATATCTTTCCGTTTATATACCTACGCTGTCTGCACCGACATCAAGATGATGTACCGTCAAATTTTGGTCCGACCTGAGGATCGTTCTTACCAACACATACTTTACCGTGCTTCACCTCAATCTCCGTTAACTGAGTATGAACTTGCTACGGTCACCTATGGCCTAACCCCTTCCGCTTACTTAGCTTTGCGAACGCTTGAACAACTAGTAAAGGATGAAGGAACCCGCTATCCTACAGCCTCCGAAGCAATCCTTCATCAGACCTACGTAGGTGACGTCGTCGCTGGAGCCGACACGCCTGAGGCCGCTAAGATGCTAATACAAGAACTTATTGACATTTTCGCTCGCGCCGGCCTGGAACTCAGAAAATGGTCGTCGAATGAACCCTCGCTACTCGCAACGCTACCTTCCTCTCACTTGGAAAATCCCCTGTTGTTTCAGGACGAATCCGCTGCAATTAAAATATTGGGTTTGCAATGGAACCCCTCGTCAGACTCGTTCTCATATCAAACTCAAACTTTCACGCTGGTGCCTACCAAACGCACCATCTTATCCTACGTCGCTCGCACTTTTGACCCGCTTGGCTTCTTAACGCCTATTACCTTTTGGATTAAGGCTTTTCTTAAACGCTTGTGGTTGGAGAAACTGGACTGGGACCAGCCTCTGCCAACCCCTCTACTCGATCAATGGGACAGCTTCATTGTCCATTTCGCTTGTTTGTCCGATATTCAAATTCCTCGCCATGTAGGCACGCGATCAGCTAGTCATCGCATCGTTGGGTTTTGTGATGGTTCCGAGGCAGGCTATGCTGCTTCTATCTATTTGAGATCTGAGCTTAACAAGTCCGTCAACGTCAGCCTGTTGAAAGCTAAAAGTAAGGTAGCCCCTGTTAAATTGCTTACCATACCTCGTTTGGAACTTTGCGGCGCACTACTGCTAGCTAAGTTATACAAATCAATTCAACCAGCTCTTAATTTCATTCCAATCGCTAACACTCTCTTCTTTACTGATTCTGAGATAGTACTTCATTGGGTTCAGACCCCGCCTCATCAATTGAAAACTTTCGTAGCTAACCGCATCACTGAGATTGTGTCAATCACCTCCATGGATCATTGGTTTCATGTCTCGACTCTTGATAACCCCGCTACACACCCGCTCTGATGGCATGGACCTCCTTGGTTAATACATTGTCCTACCACTTGGAATCTGTCTAGGCCTAAAGGCACTAACCCGGATCAGACGGAAACAAAGGTTGAGGCTAAGGTTAATTGTACCGCTGTGCAAGAGCCCAACCGTCTTATGGAAATCATTGAACAGCATTCGAGCTTAACTACTCTTCATCATGTCTTCGCGTACGTATTACGATTCATCGACCACTGTCGCAACAAGAGCCTGGCGATCGGCCATCATCACAACACACGCTATAAGGCCAAAGCAGCCTCAGTTAAACCTACGCTACGACCGCTGTCAGTACAGGAGTTGGATAACGCAAAAGCTGTATGCGTTAAGCTGGTACAAACCTCTGTCTTCAGTGAAGCTCTGCAAAAGCTTCAAACTGGTAAACGCGTCAACGACCATTTACGTAGCCTAACACCATTTATCGACGCCCATGGTCTACTCAGGGTGGGCGGTAGACTTGATCATTCGTCTCTTAGTTACGATTCTAAACACCCGCTTCTGTTACCAAAGCGCCATCATTACGTTGACCTCATCTGTGACCATTATCACAAGCTGGCCTTGCATGCCGGACCGTGTACCACTCAAGCCTTGATCAACAGTGAATTTTGGGTCATAGCTCTGCGATCATTACTTCGCCAACGCATCCATGCGTGTATTCGATGTTTCCGCATGCAAACTAAACCACGCCAGCCCATGATGGCACCTTTGCCCTCATCAAGAGTTACGCCGTCTCCACCTTTCTATAGAGTCGGAGTAGATTTCGCTGGACCTTTTGACACAAAGGCCAACCATTTGCGCACCTCCAAGCTATTGAAAGCTTACCTCTGCTTATTTGTATGTATGACTACTAAAGCAGTTCATTTGGAATTGGTGACCGACTTATCTACTGATGCCTTCCTCGCCGCATTACACCGTTTCACCGCTAGACGAGGTTTACCTTCAGAAATTTATTCCGATAACGGCACAAATTTTACTGGCGCTGCTAACCGACTTAACGATGTCTACAAGTTTCTGGACCGCTCTAGCTCACTTATTGAACGCAAGCTAGCTGACCAACGCATCAGTTGGCATTTCAACCCTCCGGCTGCCCCTCATTTTGGAGGACTTTGGGAAGCCGCTGTCAAATCCGCTAAGTTGTTATTGCGACGCACTGTAGGCAACACCACCCTCACCGCTGAAGAGCTATCTACTCTGTTCATCCGGATAGAAGCCATTTTGAACAGTCGTCCTATTTTCGAAGTTTCGCCAGACCCCAGTGAAGGAGCGTCCTTTCTCACTCCTGGACACTTTCTGATTGGCCGTCCACTACTGTCACTTCCCGAAGAATGTTATACTGAGCCTCCGCTTAAATCTCGATGGTCTATGCTCCAACAGATGTCCAACCGCTTTTGGAAAATTTGGTCCACTCAGTATCTACACACTCAGATTCAACGACACAAGTGGAATAAGGACTCGACGCCACTCAAGGAAAATCAACTCGTCTTCATAACTGGAGAACACTCAAGCCCCCTTCATTGGCCTATGGGAAGGATCATCAGTCTGCATCCTGGACAGGACCACGTCTCTAGGGTAGCCACAATCCAGACCGCTCACGGACAGCTGAGACGACCAGTCAACAAGCTCGTCGGCTTTCCGCTTCATCCTTAGATTTTCACCGCTTGTCTACAGCCTCTTTCTTCGGCGCTCTTGCCCCTGTTGTTTCTTTTGGTTTTCTTCGTTTTCCCTACCACTTTCTTCTTCGGCACCCTCGGGTCCCGGTGCTTTATGGTTCTTCGCCCCCCACCCACCTGGCGGATTAAAAACATTCGTTTTGGTGGGCGGTATGTTCGAGTTAGCGCTCGAAGTTTCAATTTGCTTTGACCTACCTAACAGCTGACCGTGACGTATTGGTCACGTGATCTCTGACCCGCTAATCGATATCCGAAAACTATTGATTTTCTTGGATGAACTCTATGCACCCCCACTCCCTTCTTATTTTCTACGTTAATTTCCGCTTCAACACAAAGTAGAATCGTTCTGACCCTCGAATAGTGCAGTCCTACGTTAAACCTCGTAGCCTATTCCGCATGGCTTTTGTTTCAGACAATTTAAAGTACCGCTTTCGTTCGTTAATTGTGCTTAGGGTGCGGACCGCGTTAATGAACTTTTAATGAACATTTTAACTGTATATTTTCGCCGTGTTAGTAAAAGTGTCGCCCGATTTCGCCGGTTGCGCAATCTTAGTGCGTGTACTCGCGGCAATAAACTAAGTGCTTTGTAAGCTTAACTTTTACGTTTACTCATACTTCAATTGAGTTTTTTAGTTGCGTGATAGCCTTCAAGAATTCTACGCTGCCTGAGACGACCACAGTACTGTGGAGACTTCACCTCGATTCCAACGTCGCATCACTTCTTACCTATGGTAAGTGCGTAGTTAAGGAATATGAACAATTTATAATTTATTTGTATTAAATTCAGTGTCGTTGCGTTTTTACTGTTAAATGACTCTATTTTGCTTAGAACAGTGCTTAAGCTTGCTATGTTAAATATTAACGTAAATTACGCAATCCAGAGTAACCTTGTTAACAATAGGGCTTACCGCACCTCGTGGTTTTAATTCTAACTTTTTGATCTGCAGATTAAACAGGTAGTTTTATAATAAAAATGTATTTATAAATATTGAATGGCTATTCATTGTAAATGACAAATATCGAACACAATACAGGTCTGATACTTGAAATTAGAAGTAACCTCAGAACTTTCAGTAAGTCATTGTTATTTGAAGGGAGAATAAATGCTTTCTAATATAATTCTATATACATAATTATTGTGTGACTCTGTGATGGTTTCAAGATTACAAACACTTCCATTTAAGCCAAGCATATATCAAGTTTATACAGATCAGCAACTATTCCCACAAAGACACTACTATCCTATTACTATAAGAGCATCATGTTTCCTTAGCCAAATCTATATTTTACCTATCATCATGTGGAGCATTTCTTCTTCAGGAATATGACTCTGCACATATTCATTATGAACTACAAGACTACCCAATAACCGAAGAAAAAGAGATTTTTCCCCCTATCTTAATCCTGTCTATTATTCATGGTTCTTTCAACACGCTGCTTTGACAAAATTGTACAAATGTCTTTTAAGAAAACTGTTGTCTCAAAAATGTTTTGTGGGCATTTAAAACAAGAGCCCATTATTTAGTATTAATACCTTCTTTCATTTTTTTATATAGAGAAAATATTCTACATTTCTGCTGGATATAAAAAAAAAACGTTTTAATAAATAATCTTGTGTCATTCCTAACTATGTCATTTCTTAGATGTTAAAATGTTTCCATGCATAAAACATTTCTATATTTCTTGTTTCCAAGCAAGCATCATTGGAAGGTTTAGCCTTGCCCTCACACTGAAAGTTGTCCCCCTGCCCCCTTTTACCATAAGTTACCATCTACAGCGAAACTCCTCAAATTCAAACTAATTGGGCCTATGGCCTGTTCGAGTTTTGGATTTGCTGTGTATTTTGCATTTGACAGAAGTGCGTTTTTTATATTAACAAACAATATAAGAACATTCATTACATATCTGCATAAAAAATTGAACAGTTTTGCAGTGCTACAAGTGAAAAGTCTTTGGAATAAAGCCATCATGCAAAAGTTTCTGTGAATAAAAAATTGACGAGGCTTTATTTTTATGGCTTACACAAAAGAGGCAGAAAGGAGTTCTTATTAGTGGCCCATTATACAAGAAAAGCATTACGTTAAACAAATTATTGAGCAGTGATTTGGAATTTACTGCTAGCAATAGATAGCTGGACCGATAGAAGAGAAGGCACAGAATTATACACCTAATGGTATGCAGGGAGAAGTTATCAGCTGATAATCTTACTGTGTAAGAATATTTAGTTGAATTTACAAATTCGTTATTGTCTGAAAATTACTCACCCCAGCAAGTGTATAATTCGGAAGAGACTGGATTGAATTTTAAAGCCCTTCCTACTAAAAGTCTTGCTTCTAAAGAAGAATCTTCTGTGCCAGGCTATAAAACGAGCAAACATTGTCTCACAGTTTTAGCCTATAGTAACAGCGCAGTAACAAATAAGCTACTATTAATGGTGATTGGAAAATCTGCCAAACCACGAGCCCTTAAAAATATGAACTTTAATGCTCTCCCTGTTCATTACAGAAATTAGTGTAAGGTGTGGATGAATGGTGATATTTTGTGTGAGTGGTTCAAAAATTAATTTGTTCCTTCAGTAATGAAATTTAGTAAAAAAAATAGACTGCCACCAAAAGCTCTACTTTTGATATACAATGCTCCTTCACATCTTTCAGACATCCAGTTTGCAATGGCCAAAATTACCGATCCAAGAAAAATGGTAATAGTACAGAATATGTAACCAGGGCAAAGTGCCTAAAATTAGAATTATTTGAAATCAATTATATAAAAAATAGTAAATATAGGAAAATGAAATATAAAAGGATTTACTTACCACTAAATTAGACAAACTGTGAGTGTTAAAATATATTATACACAAACATAACCCCAAACAGGCCAAAGCCTTATCGACTGGTGTAAATTGAACGGTAAAAGTGTAGTTTGTGGAACCAGGCCAAAATGCCAAATGTTAATTAAATTTGGACTAAATAAATTACAGAATAGTAAAAAATAGACTAAAAAAGAGTAGACAGATTAATTTAGACATAGATAGAACAAATTTGTAATTCGTAGGATGTATTAAACAGAACTATAACCTAAAAGTGGCTAGCCTAAATGAATGGGGCGAATAGGATGGTAATTATTTAGTTTATGCAACCAGACCAAAATGCCTGATATTACATAAATATAAACCAAATATAACACAGAACAGTTAATATAAGAAAAATAAATGTAAGCGGAGTAACTTAGGCCTAGGTAGGGAACATTTTAAGTATTAAAATGTACTAAAATTAATCTTAAAATAAAATTGTATGGTCTAGAGGTTAGGTTAGGAATGAAATTATATTAGGCTCGGTTAGAAAACGCTGATAGAGATTGTTTATAAGATCTTGCCACACTGAGTAAACAACGCTGCTATCGTAATTTTATATGTGGAAACAGTGAATTAAATAAATTGGAAGAAATATAGACAAATAAATTATTAAAAGAAAGTTTAAAATTAAATTAAGATATTGCATTAAAGAAAAGACTTTAATAAAAATCGAGAAGGAATAATTTAAGCAAATACAAGCAGAATGGGGTTGAGATTATATATCAACAAGACGATTACCATGACAACAAAGTTCTCATTGGTAGAAAATCCAAGATGGAAGTATGATGTACAGAGTTTTGGTTTTGTACAAGGAAGTGTGCCTTGTTGAGGTTTTGCGGAACATAGGCGTCTCATAAGCCATAAGGAGCAGTCGTGTTTTACCATCAGGAGACGTTAAAGAGCAAAAATGTTGTAATACAACAGTAAATAGTGCTTCGATGTGACACAAGAGCCCAAATATCTTAATAACATCATCTTGACCAAGAAAATGCCTAAACCCTAGACTTAGAGAATTTCACAGATGCCATACAGTGTGAAGACATTTGAACTTCAAGAAAGAAATTGACAATTCCCAAGAACCCACCAGTTTTGGAAGATACTTCACCTTTTTGTAGTACAAGGTTATATAAACAATCTATTTTTCTTTTTAATACATTTTTATTTCAAAATATATTAATTTCAAGTCAAAATTAAATAAAAATTGAATAGCCTAAGGGAGATAAGCCTCTCTTAGGTTACCTAAATTAACTTATAAATATTCTAAATTGACTTCCCATTCAACCGCTTATCTGAAATGAGAAGTAACGTTTTAATCTGACATGAAAAATCAGATATGACTTTGATCTTAAATAGCTAATAGAAATCATCTAAAACACTTGTAAATATTTATAAACTTGCCTATAGTAGCACTTACTTATATTTGTTGAGGACGGCCGTTTCGGAAGATGTGTCTCATGGTTAATTCAGACCATAACTGATCGCAAGATTTTCGTAGGTTAGGGTATTAAGGTATTGCAATATATGATATCAACTATATTCATGGTTCTGACATCATATCTATGGCCATTCATTCTGATATTTAGACCATCTGTGCTTAGACTTATGTAATGTACTGAAAATAATTTAATTGCAGCTGGTAAATGACATTTTTTTCATTTATTTATATGATGACCCTGAATCTTGAAATTCATTTTGAATTTTAGATGTTGTAATTTTGTGTTGGGAGGTGAATTGGACATGTCTTACACCTTGGTCTATTGTATTGAATGGAATTGTGAGGAAGTTTGTATAGTGTTTAAGTATTAGGATTTAATAATTAGGGAAGTACTAAAACATTTTCAACCCATGGATTATTTATTTCAACTGAATAGGTTTCTGTCAAGAACCTATAATACTGTGCACAAGCTTAACTCACTTGTACCCTTATGAATTACAGATCAAGGGTGACCACTGAAACAATCTTACATCTTTGAAAGTGCAACCTAGTAGCAACTTCTTAGACCACAGTTTATTAAATTCTAATAATCTTATCACTCTTCACAATTCATATGCAATCACTCTAATAAATTTAAAAAAACACTGCCTATGATTTTTATGATGTCCCATGACCATGTTTTTTGTGCATGTATGTATATCTATGCAAAAATATAGTTATTTTATTCAATGTTTTTTTTAAATAGATGAAAAGGAGAATATATACCTATTTTCCTTAGGTGTAACTTGTCGAGGTCCAAAGTAGAACCATATAGATTAGAGTAACAAAAGTTGAGACTGATTAAAACTGAATGAGGGGGTGTGTATTATGAACTTGAAATAGTTCATAACAAAACTAATTTTAATAAGCAACTCGTACTTACATAAGATGAGTGCAGCTGTTGTCCCAGTCTGCTTTGTACTTTGAACCCATACTCAAAGCTTTAGCCCGTAGTTCTCCTCTCAAAGGATTTTGATAACCGCTTATCACGATCACTACATCCTCCAACAACTTACTGAATGGTTTATGTGTTTTAGGTAATACTGGATTCAAATTTTTTTTTTTTCGTTTTGGAGTCTCTTTAGAATCACTACTGTCTGCATTGCGTTTAACTGTAGTTGCAGTTTTCGGAGTTGGTGGATTTTTTGAAGTAGATGTTGATGGTTTTGTACTATTATGATTTGTAGTTTTAGGCACATTTGGTTTCCTTTTTTTCATTTTCTTTTCATTATCATCATCAAATGATGGTGAAAACATATCTTCATCTGAAACATTAAATTTAAGAAATCAAAAAAAAAAATATAACACATTCAGAATTCTCTTTTAAATTATTAATTTAAGTAAGCATATATAACCGAGTAAAATGAGAATCCTTAAATAAAAATTTATCAAATTCCACAATGTACTAATATTTGAAAAGAAGGAATACATTTTATTTACAATTATTTTAAAATACAATTAGCAATTGTCTTCCTTATTTTTTTGGTATTTGAGTTTTGGAAATAAAGAGGTTACTCCATTTTCAAGCAATGAAACTGCTGCATTAAAGAGGATAGGTTTATAAAAATCTACTGTAGCAAGTCCTAACAGTAAATATGTTAATCTTAGTTTCACTGCATTTATTGTTGCTAGGTGTAAGTTTGCCTATTACATTAAATAATCAATTGTATTTGGATTTAGTTTGTATTGGTTAGTTGATTATTTTTATTATAAACAATACATATACTTCTAAGTTTTGTTTTTGAGTATATAATTGAAAGTTTTTGTGCATGCCATTTTACATTTTCTCCATTATTTTTCCGTTACACTGACTTTATAAAGTTATTATAGTTAATTGTAAACAATTATTCCACCATTAAGTGCAATTATTTTTAACTTATATGATGAGGCACCTTTCAGTCAATTGACCATTGTCAATTCACTAAATTAAATTTCTCTATTTGTCTGGTGTCGTTGTTCGGTCCGTGATGTTGGTATTTGTTGACGTCATATATGTTTCGTCTTGTGTCGCGAGCATGATGTTTTTTGAAAAGTATATCGTTTGCATATGTTGTCTGTTGGTTCATTAAATTGTTGTGTAAGATTTTATAGATGTGGTACTTTTCTAGCTAGTTTAGCTCTATTGGGTTATTATTTATTTTAAGTATGGTTAGGTTATTTTCATAACTTGTTATTAGGTGTTCTGCTCCATTTGATGCTTTTCTATTTTTATTTTTGAATGCTTTATAATGTTCTGCAAATCTTATTTTAAATGACCTGGTTGTTTTTTTCTATGTAAAATGCGTTGCAGTTGTTACATGTAATTTTGTAAATTCCTGATAGGTTATGTTTTTCTGTATTTGTTTTGCGGTTTGTGTTATTAGGATATTTATTATTTTGTTTGGTTTGTATCTTGGATTGTAGTGTTCTTTGTTGTATATATTTGTTATTTTTTCTATTTTGTTATTGGTGTATTTATATTTTAGGTAGATTTTTTTATTATTATTTTTGTTTTTATGTTCAGATTGTAGTGTTGTGTTCAGGTTAAATTTTTTTGTAAATGTATTGTATATGTTTTTATAAGGTGTTTGTTATATCCATTTTTTTATTGCTATTTTTATAATGTTATCTAATTCTTTGTTTAATTTTTGCTTGTTATCTTGTGTGTATTTTATTGCTTTATTTATCATGTTACTATACGTATTAATTTTGTGTGTCCAGGGGTGGTTAGATTTGTTGTGTATTGTTGGAAGTTGGTTTTCTGAGTATTGTGGTTTTTATTTTATTATTGTTTATATTTAATGTAATGTCAAGATAGTCAATTGTTCTGTTTTGTAGGTGAATTGTATGTTTTTGTTGTATGTATTTAGTTTGTTGTAGTAGGTAGTTTTGTTGGACATGTATGTCAAAAAGTAATGTTACTGCTCTCATTTAGACAAAAAATAAAAAGTACTACAGGCAAGAGTTTACATATTAATATAAGTTAAGGTGTATAAATGTAAATATTTTAAACCATGACACAAAATTTAGACACAAATTTTATTAACACACATGCACTACTTAAAATAATTCGTAAAACATTTGTATAATTAACTTCAAGACTGACAAAAATACATTACAGGAAATGGGTGTCACTAATTATAAAATGTGTGATTCTCTGAAATATTTTCCAATTTTTTTATAAAAATGAAACCATTAATTTAATATTTTGTATTAAACTTACAAAATAAACTTACTGCTGCTTATTATTTACCTTCAGTTGCACTGCTTTCTTGTTTATAGTCTGGATCTTTATCACTATCATCTTCGTCATCCAATTGCACCATTGGCAAAATTTGTCTGCTATTGTTTGGTTTCTTTGATCCTTTAAACATATATGTCATTATCTTTAAAATACATATTTTAAAATAAAATCACAATTAGTTATTCATGGGTAAGGTACTTTACAATTAAGTAAAGGTATAGATGCCAAATTAAAATTTTATATGCTAATCTTTTTCACACAGGTCATTGTTTACTCATTTATAAGTTAAATTAAATGAAATCGCTTCTTTACTTCAATAGTTATTTACAATGTTTTTTTTTAGTATGACATTTCACTTTAATACAGTAGAACTTCAATTATCTGTACTCAGAGTATCCAAATCGCTGATATCCGAATTGTTTTCAGATTATCAGAAAAAGATTAAGACGGAAACGTACTGTGATTTCCAAAATAATGATTCTGATGTGCTATTGGGATTTTCTCCGTGAAGCAAACATTATTTGGATACTGAGTCACCGTCTCCTTGCAGTTCTGTATAGTTCTTGTCATCCCTTGGCAGTGGCAATTCTGGTTATCTTTCACATTTGTCTGTTGTTTTGTTTGTGAGTGCATTTTGTCATTCACCAAAATGGCTTCTAAAACAAAACGAGTTGTCTTATTGTTACCAGGTAAATCAATTAGATAAAGGAGTTAAGGGTAAACAGATGGTTAAGATATACAGTGTTGGGCAAAGTCTCATGAAAACCTACACTTTTAACCTTCGTGTTGGTGCTTGAAAATGAAGATAAAAGTGTTCAAGGAAATCGATGAAGGAAGCATCAAACAAAGCAGTTTTCAACTGGGTTTAGCAACAAGTTTAATGAGAAACCTAATTTAGGGTACGATTCAGTATGGAAAAGCTAAGATCTTATTTCAGAAGCTTGAAAAAATATATAGTTTTTTTCTCTCATTTGCGACATACATACAGTAATTTATTCAAACTGACGTTTTTTTTGAAAAAATCCAATTATTCGAATTTTTGTTTGTCCAAATAGGGTCCGATCCCAACTGATTCGGATAATTGAAGTTCTACTATAATTACTAATAAAAACATTTAATATAAAAGTAAGCATTAAAAAAATATTATCTCTGGAACTTAAGGCCATGGAAAAATGATAATATAACACACTTAAAAGGAGCACTGTTGACAGATATTAAACATTCTTTAAAGTAAATGTAGGTTATAAAAACAATTTTCCTCTAAAAATTATAAAGGAAGTAGTAATTAATATATGAGGAAGGGTCAAATATTAAACTGAACTTCTCAGATAATCTTCAGTAATTCGGTAAAGTTGAATATTAAGGGTCAAATCTTAGGAGTTAAGAAATTTCTCAGAGGGCGATTTCTCCTTATTCTGCAAGAGTAAAGTCTTCAGTAATATATTGACTGCAGCAGTGCTGAGTCATGATTGGCCTAAGCAGCTGGCAATTCCTCAAAAGTTTAATCAAACAGTTTTTTGTCAAGATATATTTTGTCCGGTATTGTAGCTAATAATGGTGTACAAATTCCTGGTACTTCTCATTTTATTCAGTTTGATCTCAGCATCCACACAAAGAAAAGTTTGTTTCTAAGAATTTTTTCCATAAACTGAAAAACTGCATCTCAAGCAAAACAAGTTTATCAGTAAGTTTATCTCGCTTTATCAGTAAGTTTATATTTTTGTTTTTAGTGAATAAACCCATTACTGATAAAAGTGACATGATTGCTGAATTAGTCTGAATGGATAAAGTAGGCTTTAGATTTTTATAGCAATCTTTTAGTATTTACCTTTGGTCGTTTGTTTCTAGGTATAAATACATTCTAAGATTAAAACTTATTAGTTAGTTTTGTACTAAAAATTCACATAACTAGTTTTTTGTAACATTCCCAACCTGTGGTATGCGCAGCCCCAGGGGTGCATAGAAAATAATATCAGTAGTGGTGGACATAAATATCTCACACTTTAGTTTTGAAACAAATACAAGGTTACAGTAGTACAATGTAGTTGTTGATCGGGAAGTAGGTGGAGCTTGTAAGTTTGTGTGGAACTGAGAGCAGAGAATAGAATAGGGATTGGAAACATCTATTCCAGATTTAGGAGAACAATAAAAATGCAGAAATGGGTCAAAATTGAGTCTATGATAAAGAAGTTGCGGTTTTGGGAATCTTGCCATATAAAGTACCAGTATGAAGTTTTTGAGCACATTTAATAGTTTCTTGATTGATAACAATCTCAAACTCTTTGAGGAAGTGAAATGTGATATTGTATGCCACTTAAAAGGACTTCAAGCATCATTTAGACAAAGAGGCATTAGTTGAAATTTTAACAGATTCTTCTCTGCTTTCCAAGTTTAAACACGCAAATCTTGTTCTGGGCAGGAATCAGGAAAGAATATGAAAGGGTCAGTGATAAAGTCCTGAACTTTCTGTTGCCTTTCACAAGCTCAGTGCTTGTTGAAAGAGCATTTTCACCTTATGCTTTCATTCAGAATAAACAGAGAAATAAACTTGATTTATATTATGTTAATCATATTTTATTAATTACCTAACACATAAATTTCACACATTATATAAAACCAAAACTGGAGAAACTTATTTGGTGTTATAATCAATGGTTATCTGTAACTTTAATAGATAGATGCCCTCTGTCCTTGTTTTGAAATATGAGATAAAAACAATTGGAATACTGGTTGTGATTTGACCTCAAAAATAAATATACCAGGTTTCTATATGTAACAACCCTTTTTAAAGGTATGGTTTAATTTTTTTGGCATCCAATACTGAAATGAAGGAGGTTACAATTTTCCTAATAGATTTATTAACTTTACTGGTGGTTTGTGATATTTTGTATTAGATTAAAAAATGTTCAGAAAAACAAATATCAAGTGGAATGATATAAAGTTTAATTTAAAAACATGTTAAACTATGATGCATGTTTTTAAAGTAAGTACCATTTTGAATTTCCACCGATGTAGTACTACGGTCAACAATCTGTGTATGTGCGATGTAGACCAATATCTGTTGAAGGTTGCTTACTTGTGTTTAAAATGCCTCCGACTGTGAAATACGCAGTGTGATACATTTTCTTAATGTTAAAGACATGAAAGCAGCTGACATTCATTATGAGATCCGTGGAGTATACAGAGAAAACCTCATGAGTGATGGGACGGTAAGGAAATGTGCATGTCAAGGAAGTAAGTGTATGACCTTTGCTCATCACTGATCACTTGCTGCAAAGAAGTGTTTATGGAAAAGTGAAAAGAAACAGATGCTTTATTTCATCCTTATCTTGAAAGTTTTGAGCATCAGAATCTCAGAGCTACTTACTTCAACGTCCTTAACCAAACATAATTAAAATAATATTACTTCATTTACGTAAAGCAATTAATTAATGTGTATCATACATATTCGTGATTTATATCTAAGTAATTTTACAATCTGTGGATCCCCAATTTTTAAACTGAATATTAAACTTAAGTGAGGATCAAAAGAGAAATAATAATTATAGTTTGTTGCCAGTAATTTACATAAGTGCAAAAGTGCATAGGACAGTTTTTGTCCAATAATTGGTTTTCTGATAAGTTTGTTCTTTAGATATAATTACTAAAAGAACAAGGTTTACAGAATAAATATAGTAAAACCTCCAGAGTGGATATCATACATACTTAGATATTTATTGTAAAGTAAAACATTTGGAAAATGTATCAAATACAAATTTGTAAGTTCACCTAGTTATGAATATATTGTTTTAAAGTAGTCTGTAATTTCACTTCATTTATTTCTTTTAGCGTTTTGAGCACATGTAAAAGTAAATTACCCGTTATAATAAAATATTTTTCATGATTTTGTCTTTATTGGAAGAGAGAAATATTTTCACTTCAGCTCTTTTGTTTTAGTAAAATTAATCTGGATTGCAACAGAATCGCAAATGCTCAGAATCTCACTATCACTGACTGCATCATCTTAATAAGTTATTATGATTGTAGCAATGTCATAAATCGAAAACAAAATACAGGAAGTACACTAAGGTTCTCGGAATTCTGCATCATTGTTAGTCACTGCGCAGAAAATGTAAACAAGAGGCATTTTCTATATACTGTATTGTCATACAGTTATTATAGAACACTATATAGAAGACATTGGGTTTATACCTACCAACAGAATAACTTTTCCATTTGCAGACGTTACACTTTTTTATTCTCAATATATAAACTTACATATGCAAGCAACAAATTTATTTTAATTTAATATTATTAAACTATTTAGTTGCTTGAGGAACTTATAATTTAAGTAATTTTGTGAATTAAAGAATTTCGTGAGGCAAAACATTTACATCTCACTGAACGATTTTTTTCAATGACTCTATGAACTGAGCCTATCTAGCTGTATTACATTTATGGATCAGTAAAACTTATGGACTAACTGATCAAAAACTTTACTGGTATTAAATTATCAGTTGGTGAACTTACATTTAAAGGAAATTTTTGAAAAGCTTCCTGAGACAAAGGGTTCTGTGTTGCAGCATGTGGCCCCTTTTTAGTGTCTAATTTGAGCCGTGGCCTTGTGAGATGTAGTTTAAACTGAGCAGATATTTTGTAAGAATCATAAGTGCCCCAACTATCAAGTAATTGTTGAATTTTATATTTTTTTTTGTTTTGATTTTAAAATCACATTAATAAAATAAATGAAAGAAATATATTTTTATATCAATATTTCATTTAATTCAACATTTTTTTAGATTATTATTTTGATGTTGTCTCAGTAATATATAGTACGGTACTTTTTGTGACAACTGTTCATTTCTTGTAGTGCTGGTGTGAGGAACTAACCTCCAAATCTTAGTGAAAGAAACAAATAACAATGTCACCAAATACAACAGTAGACTGGAACAATTATATGAGAGAAGTGTGAGTTTTTTCTGTTGAACAGAAAAATGTAGATAAAATTGGAGGAGAGTGGTGTATTGTTGAGATAGACGAGAGTATGTTTACAAAATGTAAAGCCAACACTGATCAGTTAGTAATTAGATAACAATGCTAACAGTGTGTTGGGACAGGCAATTTTAATATATTATAATTGTACAAGGGATGCCTGTACAAAGCTGTGCGAAGGACAAAATCTTGTCTTTAACAACTTAAGTTATACATCACCAATTTGTGTTCAGCGGTTTGTGTGAGGAAACTGGAACGTTTCTTAGTCACAGTTTCAAACACTAGTGCTAAAACATTGTTAAACACGGCATAGCAATTATATCTGTTATCGGAAGGGACACAATACCGCACAACTTGAAAAACCGGGATAGATCCGTTGTAAAATAATCATAAGCACAATTTCGTGAACCCAGAAAAGGAATAAATAACCAGCAATTTAGGAGGTAGTGGGAATCACCCAAGTGGGACAACAAAATTCTTCTTGGAATACCACATCGCCATTTGAAATTATATCTGGCAAAATATGTGGCGATTGGCAGCCAACTAAATGCTTTCGCCATGCTCCTCAGCAATATCACCCAGTTCTGGCAGTCTGTAGCGACTGGAAAATATTTGTAGGTTTTTGTCATTTTCTGTAAGATTTGTTGTTTGTGTTCATAATGGAATTTTACATTTTACCCAAATTTTCCAATACTCAAAAATGTGGCCTCCATTTAATGCAAAAGTATCTGATAATATTCTATATTTCTATAATCCAAAAGTATGAAATACTTCTGGTAGTAAGTGAATAAAATAGTAACATATTATTGAGACATTGAAAATATTTTTTTCTCAGTAAGTTTTTCATAAAGTTAATTAAATTATAAGTTCAGCTGATTATTTACTTTAATAAAACAAGCAATAATAGTTGATTCCATCTTCATGTGAGCTACTAGCTTTTAAAGAAAAACGCTAGTAAATATGTTACACTTGCCTATAGTTGCACTAACTTATATAAGTAAGTGCTACTATAGCCAAGTGTAACATATTTACAAGTGTTTTTAGTTAAAACAATAAAGTTTTTGCAATTATTACTATCAGAATCACTTTGCAAAAAAACACTACTTACTGATTATTTTTCAGCAGACACGTTTCACACTAGGTCAGTGCACTGTTCAATGCTGTGATCAATGTAAGGCTTGTTCATGACGCACAGCATGAACAATGTACTGACCTAATGTGAAACATGTCTGCTGAAAAATATCAGTAAGTAGTAGTGTTTTTGCCAAAAGATACCAAAAGTAGTAAATTAATTTCTGTTCAACTTTCCATTAGCTACTAACAAATAACTAATTTATGCAAATTACAAAGTTAAATTTAAAATATTTTGTCATTTTGCTGTTAGTTGCTTGAGGCCCATGTAAAACTTTCATGTATCTAAGTGTAATCTGGTATTTGGAGAATAGAAATGTTGCCTATCTACAGTAGTTATTATAGTTTAAAATTATATTCAAAATATATAAAACTGTATACTTTAAAATTCCCAGGAAAAAATTTATAACAATAAACTCAGTTATCTAGATTTATTTTTAGTGACTAGTAAAATACTATAAATGGCGTCACAATATTTTAAAGTAATCAAAATTAAACTAATTTTTCTGCAATAATTAAAAACTAATCAACATTTTTTTAAATTTCTCACAGTTAGAAGAAATTCCCCAAAATATTTAAGTGGTTGACTATTATATTATTTAAAGTGAGACCAAATATTAGGTTAAATCTTACTGTTTACCATTTAATAACTGTCCAAAATTTGGTGACATTTTCTTATTTTTTCCCAAACTTATACCAGCTGGTGTCGAAGCTTCTCTGATAGCTGCTGCACCTGAAATAAAATTTGTTTTAGGCTATGCATATTTGTTAAATTATTTATCTCCTTACATGGCATCTTCTAAAATAGCCTTTCTTACTTTAAGTACAAAACTTGAATGTAAAAGAAAAATTAATCTATGTTAGTACAGAGAAACCACTAAACCGCGAACAATGTCCATACTTTACCAATGGGCCATTGTTTGGAAGTGTCTGCTATTTAGAGAGGTCAGTAAATATATCAAAAAAATTTTAATTGTCTAAGAAAACTTAATTAGACAATGAATAAGATCCAATCTTTTATTAATATTTAAAGACATTTACTCTAAAGTCAAATTTATCACTTTAAAGTTTGTAACTTCAACTAGTTATGTAAATTTTGTAATTCAACATGTAAACCGCTGATCATCTAAACCCGTCATTCCCAGCCTGTGGTCCGCGGGGTAATTCTAAGTATATTTAAAAAATTCTTAACTAAGTGAATACGTAATGGTTTACTTGATGTGTTTCAAAACATTCGTTCCTTTTGGGTTAGCTTCGTAAAAGGAACAAATGTTTTGAAACGTGACAGCAAGTAAGCCACTACGTATTCACTTGGTTAAGTACTTTTTAAATATAGTTTAATCAGTGAATTTAAGATGATTACATCAAGCAACTTTAATAGCGACCAACGGTCATCAGTAATCAACCTCTACCGATGGACGAAACTCAAGGTATACAAAATTTCCTTCCACATTTCCTTTAATACTCAATGCCTCAAACACCTAAACCTCAAATAACCTAACACCTAAATACGCTAAAAATACAATAAATAACAAAACGCCTGGTACACTAAAAAGAACAACACAAGCACAGAAAATTATACGCTAAAAAAGACAAACTTAATCACACCCTATACAAATTACACCAAAACCTCACAACAATGCTACATCACACGGAAATTGAAGAAATAATTCAATACACTAACGACTATATGAGAGAGTTAGCTTCATAAACATGAACAAATGTTTTGAAACACATCAGCAAGTAAGCCATTACGTATTTACTTCTATATTACAGGACGCAAACATTTCTTATCAATATTCATAATTTTTACACACTTTCACCAATAAGACAGAAAGTAAACTACATGTCGTCTTCTCAATGCTTCACTGAAGAGGACTGATTTTATATGATTTATGTTGTTGTTTGTCTGCAGCATCAATAACCTTAATCATTCATTACATTTTTGGGAAGTTAATTATCACTGTATAGTGAATGAGGAGAGCAAACCAGTGTCTAGTTAAAGTATGGTTAGGGACAGGTTAGTTCGGCCTAAAAATAGAAAACCAGCCAATCATCAATACTTGTTACATGGATTTATGTTTAAAGAAGATAGAGGTATTCATTTATCTCAGTGTGTTGTATATTTCAAGGTTTCATGCAATAAGTTCTGTTTAGGGCCTAACTTATGTGTCAATTTAAATTAGAACAAAACTAGTTGATTGGAAAACCACTAGAGTTTTTTTTAATGCAAGGACACTGGCTTTTTAAACACAAAACAAATAATGAAACACTTTTTTTTGTCAAGATTAGGCTTTCTTAAAAGAATCTTTTTAAATAGCATAAAAACATATACAAAAGGAAACAATTTAGTTGTGCATTTTGGCACCAAAAAATATTCTAGATGATCAGTCTGCTCAAAAAATGAAAAACATAACTGAGTTGTAAGTTAGAGTTTGTAGTAGCAACACTCACTGATGATTATGACGATGACTTTGTCATTGAAATATGTATGAGCCAATAAATGATTAACTTGTGAGTTTTGTGTATATCTTTTATTGTTTTTTTGTTACTTCTGTTTACAACTTAGTAAAATGTCAAGTGAATATATTTTTGGCTTTGAGGGAGAACCTTGGTGTCTTATAATAGAATCTTTCATGCCTACTACCTTTTTAATTCATAAAAAGCTAACTTTAAAGTGGCGAACTTTATTTTCATATTCGGTCATGATATCCATCCCCAGAATCACGTTCTCATCAATACTAGCCATTAATATCCAATTGTAGAAGCTCCAGCTCCAGAACTTGGAG
This sequence comes from Prosapia bicincta, assembly GCA_036971475.1. Taxonomy (NCBI): domain Eukaryota; kingdom Metazoa; phylum Arthropoda; class Insecta; order Hemiptera; family Cercopidae; genus Prosapia; species Prosapia bicincta. Next base: position 241,738,958 of record JBAIZL010000005.1, on the reverse strand, counting down.
GGGGAAACTGTCTCCCTGAAGACATGTACGTAGTGCCCAAAACGTTGCTGAAATTTGCTTACTTTAGGTAATTAAATCTAAGCTTATGTTGGCCATAGTTGTCACCTGTGTCTAAGAGCAGATATTTGATTGTCCATCCATCCTGCCGTCTATGAATAAGCTACATCAGCTTCCTACAAGCAATGTAACCCTAATGCTTGTATCTGAGGCCTTCCGATAGTAAACAACTGACAGTTTTGTCTTTCCATTAACCCTCTTTAGTTTTCTTGTTGCTTCATCTCCAGCTGCTTGGCCTGGCATTTGCTCCTAAGATATCTTAGTTCCCACAGCTCCAACAGAGAATTTCTTTCTTCCGGCTTTTCAAAGCGACTATAATCTTCTTTACTATTTCCTCTGTCAAGCAAGGTGTTGTTTCCGATTTATAGCACAAATCCAGGCCTAGTGTCTAACTAAATACTTCAAAGCATTGAACTCTATAGCCTGCGTGAGAGCATGATTCAGTATCATCCGGCATTGCAGGCTTCACTGCCTTCGAGCAATTTCCCATAGATTAAACAAATTTTTTTTGATAGCTAACCTTTTAATAACATCATCCATCACCGGTGGGTAAGCTTTCCTCACTTGCCGCCCACCAATACTGGCTTCAACCTTTTGGAGAATCTCATTAAAATTTTGAATCCAGCTTTTCAAGTTAGCGATAGAGCTGCTCCAGGTGTTGATGGCCAAATCTCATCTCCAGGTAATTGATGATCTCATTGTGTTTTATCTCCTCAGCTACTGAACAATTTGCAATACTGCCGAGAGTTATAAAACATCCCATAAAATGTCGGGACACCACTCTGTTCAGTCGTCATAACCACAGGCACTGAAGTATCTATATAGTTGACCTGACATCATATTGGTGATAAGAGGGTTTAAGTCTCAGGTGGTTTGTGTACTCAGTCTCAGGGGTGCCTAAGCATTTTTCCAAAGACTATAATCATTCCTCCATTCTAGATTCTAAACTGGCAACTAATTTACTCATTATAATCAACTTATTTCATAATTTAAAGTGCTAAACACTATTTTGTAAACAACTTACTTTACATACACAATACTCACAAATTATTCATTTATTTACTCATACGCGTAGTAGTAGTAACACTCACTGATGATGATGACTTGGTCATTGAAACGCGTATAAGTAAATAAATGAATAATTTGTGAGTATTGTGTATGTTTTTATTTGTTTTTAACATAACCTCACAAGCTAAGCTCAAAGAATATTTGTTTAACTTATTTTACCTTTTAAATTCTTTGAATATTCCTCTAAATTATCTGTTAATTTTTTCTCAAAACATTTTAATTAAATTTTTGATTAAATCTTTCTTTAAAGCAGTTGAATTTTCCTGTAGGTCTTCCTTTAGATTTGTTAACAGCTTATCCAATTTATTGCAGAGCTTATCGCGTACAGTCGAGCAATTGTGTGGAGGGGGTGGTGGGGAGCGGCGCGTTGACAAGGCCATTCAACGCCATTTCAATAGCCATGGAGCAGTGGTCTGGTGTACATCGTGCATTTGTCATTGAGACGTATTTTAAAAGTGGTGATTCGGTTGTTGCTACACGTCAGTTTCGTAAGCATTTTAATGTGAGTCGTAGAGGACGCATCCCATCCGGAAACACAATCAAGCTGTGGGTGGATAGTTTTAGAACAACTGGTTCATCTTCCATCGTCCAAAAACTTCAGCCTCATGGTTGACTGTAACCGTACGCCCACCTTCCTCAAAAAGTACGGTCCGATGATACATTTCTTAGTTACTGCGCACCACACGGTAACTTTAGCACTATGTAAAGGGCGTTTGTGCAACTCATTCGACCAATATCTAAAGTTCTGTTTATTAACATAGCCATCACGGTGAAAATGAGCCTTAACACTCATTAGAAGAATTTTCTTGTCATCCATCAAATTGATCATTTGCTCTAAAAATGCCTGGCGATTAGCGTAGTCTATGAGGCTGAAGTTTTTGGACGATGGCAATTTTATACGCATGAAAGTTTAGATCGTAGTGCAAAATACGTCTTACTGTGCGATCAGACATTTGTAGAGCGGCAGCTTGTCTACGCGCCTGTCTATGCGGGCTTGTTAGCAAAGCTTGTCTCACTTGCTCAATGTTGTCCGGTGTTCTCACTCACCTTGGATGGCCTGTAGGCCTTTGTTTTAAAGATGAACCAGTTGTTCTAAAACTATCCACCCACAGCTTGATTGTGTTTCAGGATGGGATGCGCCCTCTACGACTCACATTAATATGCCTACGAAACTGATGTTGTGTAGCAACAACCGAATTATCACTTTTAAAATACGTCTCAATGACAAATGCACGATGTACAACGGACCACTGCTCCATGGCTATTGAAATGGCGTCGAATGGCCTTGTCAACATGCCGCTCCCCACCACCCCCTCCACACAACTGCTCGACTGTACGCGATTGAAAATCGTCAGGTATTTTTGCCGCTCCTTGTTCTTCTTGCTCCTAGTAATTTCTCCTACTAGAAGGTTCTCGACCAATGTAGCTGTTCTATCCACTTAAACATCACTTGATCAATCCTTTTATATATACTTCCTGCTCCTACTAGAAGGTTCTCGACCAATGTAGCTGTGCTGCCCACTCAAACATCACTTGATCAATCCTTTTATATATACTTCCTGCTCCTACTAGAAGGTTCTCGACCAATGTAGCTGTGCTGCCCACTCAAACATCACTTGATCAATCCTTTTATATATACTTCCTGCTCCTATTAGAAGGTTCTCGACCAATGTAGCTGTTCTGTCCACTCAAATATGATTTGATCAATCCTTTTATATATACTTCCTGCTCCTATTAATTTCTCCTACTAGAATCTTCTTGACCAATGTAGCTGTTCTATTCACTCAAACAAGATTTGATCAACCCTTTTGTATGTACATCCTGTTCCAACTAGAAGGTCCTCGACTAATGTAGCTGTTCTGTCCACTTAAACATGACTTGATCAATCCTTTTATATATACTTCCTGCTCCTAGTAATTTCTCCTACTAGAAGATTCTCAGCCAGTGTAGCTATTCTGTCGACTCAAACATAACTTTATGCTTCCAGTATTTTCTTTCAGCTACTTCAAGAAAGTTCTTGCATTACAAGGTGACATACCCTTGTGTCTCCTCAAGTGTGTGTTATATCATAGGCAAGACTTTTCTGTTTACAATACAAACACAGAATACTTAAATGTTTCTGCTTCCTGAACAAAATAGTTCAAACTTTTCCTAAATTTACACTAGCTGTATTAGATAACTTTTTAAATGTGATCTTTTAAGACACAAATAGGTTAAAACGTGCTTATTATTGCAACAATTTTAATTTCATTTGCTACTTACCTGTTAATGGTGTTTTTTCAAGTTCTTTCCTTTTTGCAAACCATGATCCAACATTAATGTTATTTTTAGGCTCTTCATTTTTTAGTGTAAATCGACCTAAGCTAACATTTTCTTTATCTGAACTTTCAGATCCGTGCAATACAATAAATGATAAGCCATACTGAACATGTTTATTAAAAGGCTGAGTACAGACAATTTTTATACGGTCCCATTTTTCATTTGCTGTAGGCTTTAATAAATCTGTAGTCTTGAAAAATCTTACACCGTTTGTATTCACTCCATCTTTTGCTTCTTTGAGGGTCATTAATGAAGACGCAACCAATAAAACCTAAAAAAAAATTTAGTTAAAATACATTCCTACTTAATCTATAAAGGAGTGATTATGTAATGGTATTTAATTTAGTATTAATATTATAATAATCCTTCTGAGTATACTTAAAAATACACACATACAACTTGGATTTTGATAAATGAACATTTTAGGCATATTTGCCATTCAGAAAAAAATAAGACAAAAAAACAAACCTGCAAGTACTCTTGTCAGAGCAGATTAATGAAACTGAATATGACTCATCAGAATGATAAATGAATATCTAAAAAAATATGAGTAGACCAAAGTTGTTCCTGCCTAGATAAAGATATTTTGATAAATAGCATTACCAATAGCTGACAATGATCAATATCATAACAGAAAAAATGATACATTCACTAGTTAAAATTCTGAGTGCCAGCAGAATGGTAATTATCAGTGATGGCTCTTAAGTAGGTTGCACAGTTCTGCAACCCCCAAACCAGATATCAATAACAAAAAATTTTTTTTATTTATTATGTAAGAACTATGTACATTGTTGTAAGCGATTATTCATCATATTACATTATCCATCGTTAGAATTAATAATAAAAAAAAAACAGGACCGCAGCAACCGTGTGACAGTTCACTCAGTTACAGAGTCTCGTTTGGTCTGGTTGCAAAAAAACCTGCAACAACCAATGATGTCACTCCTAATGGAGAAAAAGCATTGCAAGATCCAGATAGACTGGAACAGCAAGGTAGCGCCGTAAGGCTCCTTAGGCTGGCAACAATTGGGAGTTTTCAATTAAGATCGGCTTCATCCGAAGATATGCATATGCTCTCCACTTAGAGTCTCTAATTAATTGGTTGAATTTCTTCAATAAAATTATGCCATTTATTGTCATTTTGTTTGAGCTTGCTGCCAAAAGTGCAAATTGAACCCAGTATAACAAAAACAAGCATTATAGATTTCGAAAAAAGTATTTCAAAAGGTTAAATCTAAAACTGACTTAGAAAATGCTGAAGAGAGTTTGCATATCTTGCCTTCAAAGCAAAAAATTCAGATGAAATTAAAAGAGATACCAACTGTACAAATAGAAGAAAGATTTAAATTTACAGGACACCTAAATCCAGCATCTTTGTTTGTATTAGATAATTTTCCTAACTATGATCAAAAATTAAAATTGAACTTCAAACTCTTTACAGCACTAATGAATTGAGACAAATGTCAGGAGCTTTTTCTTTATTTAATTGTTTTAAGGATAATTGCTTAGAAGCCTCATTCGGTAAAATAGTAACACTATTAGAAATCTTAATAACTTTACCAATGATGAGCTCGGAAACTTGAAAGGTGCTTCTTAACACTCAAAGAGTAAAAACATTATTAAGTAACACTACGAAAAAGGAAAGGCTGTCTTTGTTTTCAATGCTTAGCGTAGGGAAGGACATGATAGCAGACATTAAAGATTTCAATGGAAAAGCTATCAACAAGTTTACTCACCAAAAACAGAGGGTGGATTTTCTAGTCACTTGAGTAAGTTCTAGTTTTTTATTTTATTAATTTTTATTGCTTTAATAATTTGGATCTTAACAGAATTTATTGACATTCTCAGACAAGAATGAATTGAGATTGGTTTGTTAATAAACCCATCACTTGAGATCTGGTGTTTTGAAAAGACAAAAATAGAATAAAAATGCCAATATGTTTCCTCCAACAGAATAGATCACAAGTTATTAACCCTCTGCAGTCCGATATTGAGAATGCTTGATTGGCAGTTCACACCCAGGTATGAACTGGCTCGTGTGTCTGCTGTGGCAACACCTTGCCTGAGCTACCGCTCTGATAGCTTGTAACCCATTTTTTCTCTCAGGTACGCTGTCATTTATAAAACGCTTCAAATAATTAATATTTTGCAGGCATTCAATATTTTTAATAATAACAGAAATGTTGTTGTAATTTTATTATTTATAAGTAAACAAATCTCACAGTTAATTGAAAATATGTTTTTATTTATATTTCACTTGGGTGTGAAATTTTTCAAAAACATGTTCCTACATAGAGACCAGGATTGCCGGGGCATATGGGGTAGTAAGTAGTTGATTCCTTCCTTAGATCTATCCCTGCAAACCTTGCAGTCTTTACTTTTCTTTTGCCATTTATATGGTGTGGAAAGAATTGCACAACCCTTCGTCATCAGACACTGAGGACCTAGGGCGCTTTTGCTTTCTTGAAAATTGCCTATGGTTCTTTCCAATTAATTGCTGAATCAGTTTTATCCTATAGTCCAGATGCTTTATTTTGTTATTGACATTTTCTTTAAAAATTATATATGATTGTAAAATCGCTGTTTCAAAAAGCCAACAAAAATCATTTTTGATACTTCTTTCAGACCGACTCTAGTTGTTCGTGCTATAGGAATCATTTTATTTCTGTAGAGTTAAAATGACTGAAACTTCTCTTTTGTCTTTCCAAATGAGTGGTTTAATATTGTCTTGAGACTTCAATAATAAAATCAGTGGCTCGCCCAAAGGAGGGGGACAAGTGTATTGCTAAGGACCCCTCCCCTTAGCATGAGAAAAAATTAAAATTTATAAATAAATTAAAATGACAAGAAAAATATTATATGTTTGACTGTAATTTAAGTGTATTGTAATACGAACAACAATAGAACATTATATTTAGCCTGCTTGTAAATTGAATTCTCTCAGTCAGTATTTTTCTAGTGAACGGACTGTAATAGCCTATATTAATTCAAAATGAGTCATTCTCCATTGGATAAAATACTTTTATTTGTGTCTGAAGTATCCTGTTTTAAGGCCCATGTTAAAGCCTATTAGGCTTGAAATAGCATTAAATTGCTAACATAGCAATTTTAAAATGTATCATTAATTTTAAAAAATCTTAACATTTTGCTTTGCGGTAAAATACGCAGTTTTTGAGTTGGCATCTTAAGGTATAACAAAATAAGCATTGAAGTTACTTGTAATTAATAATTATGGGGAAATATTAAAATTAGGGAATTGTTTAATGATTTAAAAGTTATTTAACTTCCGTTTGTACAATCATAACAACAGTCCTTGTCTTCTATGGCCGTTTTGGCGGCTTCTAACATCTCTCTGCAATTGTCAGATGGTATCGCCATAGTAGGATCGTTAGTTAAAGAATAACTGCTTAATAAAAAGGAGGCGTAACAAAACCCATAAATAGGCCCTAACACATAAATAACAATTTTGAAGATTGTCATGGTTTAATTAGCCTGTCAGTTTAAAAAAACATCTCCGAGATGTCATGACAAGAGGAGCAGACAGTTTTAGTAACATTGTCTTTATTTCGGTGTAAATTCTGAGACCATTATAAAAAACCAATCCAACTTATAACAATAAATATCCCACATATTTGTTAAAGGTTGATTTGTTTTTTGTTGTCCATGGTCTTAGAATTTATACCGTAATTGTGTTATAAGAAATTGTTTGATTATTATCATTTTGTGAGAAGCAAAAAAACAATAAGACAATTTCAATGAAAGTTAATTGTACAGGAATCAAAATGTAAAAACGCCCAAGTTACTCGTTGAAAAATAATGAGCAACCTACTATACTATGACATAAAAAACAGATTTAGTCTCAATTTGAGTCGTTTTATGCTGCATATGCTTAAAACATAAGTTTTAGGGTGGTAAAAATTGAATATTTTATACGAGAGGTGAACAAACCGAAACTTCCCACGCCCCTATTGTAGTTCTGACCTCCCCTTGACAAAATCCTAGGTGCGCTCCTGGCTAAAATATCTTCTTTCTTCATTTTCCTCTTTTTTTACTTTTATTTTTCCTGATTCAGCTTTTCTGTTTAAATTGATAGTTATTGTTATATGACATATAATATTTTTTAGTTCTCTTGCTAATTCTAGATTAGTATAGTACCTGTCAGTATAACAGTGCTATCCTGATTCCCCTGCTGCTTTCAGTATGCCTTCCACGAGAGCAAGTACTATTCTAGTTATCTATGATAAACCTGTTTTTTCTTTATTTGAGAAGTCTGCTTTCTAAAATTATAGTAAAAGACTGTAAACCTAGCTGTTTTTGGAACCTGATATACTTTAAGGTAAAGACTGGCTTATCTTTATCTTGAAGGAAACTCTTCCCTTGAACCCTACCATAATGTCGTCAATTGAAAGGTGCTTTCTTGGCAAGTAAAAGTTTTTGTACTTTTTGTTTAAATACACAAAAAATTGCGCACTTTAGCATTTTTTGACAGTATACCCACAACGTTTCCTGGTGGGGGTGTGATGTGTAACCCCCAAAATATTTGATAAAATCTGGTCCTTGTAAAAACATCATAAGCAAATGGATGTGTCCAATCTTCAGAAAAATAAGTTTGTAATGTGGCCGAAGGGTGTAAACCCATATCTATTAGTTTTACCAATAATTTGCTAAAGAAGTTCATGTGAGAAAAGTAGCTGAAAAAAATGTTTTCTGTTACTGTTGCATTTTGAAGAGGGGGTCTAACCAAATGAAAGGCTTGAAAATTTTCTTCCTCAGTCCAATCTTCCCAATCCTGATTATTTGCATCATAATCATTACTTTTGTCATTATCACTGTCTATGTCAATATCAGACACATCATTTTCTAAATCCAAAAAATTATCAAAAGAACCATTTGAATTGGTTCCCTCACTGTCAGATAATTCTGATAGTATACCTTCTTTCTTGTTCAAAATCTGCATAATTCTCATAACATCGGCTTAATCCATTGTGAAATAAAACCTACTTTTAAACCTCAAAACTTTAGCAAAATGAAACAAAACAAATTAATAATCAATTCACCAAAGAGACTTTAAAATAAACTTTAACAAAATAATGACACAAAACAATTAAATAAAATTTCCACAAACAGGCACTGGAAAGTTAGTACTTTTATATGAAAAAAGACACTTTCTGACCATGTGAAATTACAGGACATGTTGTTCTAATAATAGCCTTCAACAGAACCAACTTAGGAAATAAGTAAGGTTCTGTACTATTTAATATAAACCACAAAGATTGCTACACCATAATTTAAAAATGAAAAACTATATTGGTTTTGGAGTGGAACCCCAGAAAAATAGAGCTGGTTTATAGCAGGCTTCTGAGAAGATACAACAAAAAACATTTCTGAGTATTGTCCGACTTCGGAGAATGGTGCCAAAGTTGTTACTTGGCTTGTCGGAGCTGGAACGCACACCGCCACTGCTGATTTATACCCGGCAGTGGAGCGCAAAGGCAGTATCTATCTATACTCCCTATAACAGACAGACTTTTAAGTTTTTATGAATAAGATTTATTTCCATTAAAAAACTAACACTTTTACGGTCTGCAATACACATAGGTATTAGTCACCACCTGCTACTGGTAATTGTAGAGAATAATGTTAAAATTAAAAATAATAATCACAAGAGATAAAAACTGACTACAAAGACAACAAAATCATCTACTATCGGACTGTTGGACACAAAATTAAAGTGTATGTTTATGGTCCCTGACCATTATTATAGTAATGACCAATTATTTATAGTAAAAGAAGTTTGACGATTTTCATAATTTTGTTGTTTCAAGACTATAAATAATAATGGAAAGTAATAACTTTGGGTAATGACAAAACTTACTTGAAAATTATCATTTGCAGCACTGGATCTTCCAACCAATATTTCAACAAATGCCGAATGTGCATTGCCTATATCAATCCCACTAATCACAGTTGGTTGCTTTAATTGCAAAACGACAGATGCTTGTGTTTCACCCATTTTACATTTCCACTTTTTGTTGCTAGAGGTAGCATTTAACAAATTTTCTGCTGGGTAAGCCTTTATAATCACAACATACAAGTCATAAAAGCTATTTACAGTATTCTCAGTTACATAACAATTTACTAAACACATTTCAAAGTCATATAAAACAATTTTGCAATATCACTAATCAAATTTTTTAAAATTATTATTTATCCAGGATATGAAATTTCATCATTTAAAATTTCTGGGATATTTTCCTACTAGTATTTTTCTAATTATAAAACTAATATTTAAACAGTCATTGATTATAAAAGATTTATTTCATAATCGGCTATGTTTGAAAATCCAAATTATGTTTTTAAGATAAAACTAACATAAGCTTAAATGGTATTTGTAGGTAACAATGCTAAACATCAAAACAGTTCACTCAAAGTCTCACTACACACTAGTTTATTAAAATATTCAGACTAGTTTATATTACAGTCATCATTGTTGAAACTAGTCTATGTTTTAATACATTAGTGTGTAGTGAAATTATAAGTGTTTAAATGATTAAGTGTTTAAATTTTTACTGTTATGAATTGTTCTCACTAGCTAAACTCTAATTAACTTAATATAACGGTATTTATGGTTTAAGATATTTAAAATAACTTTTTTCTTGTCTACTTGCCAAAATACCTGATAAGACAAAAAGATGAAGCCACTTCAATTTTGTTGGGTAATTGTGCATTGCCATAAGTAAGGTATGTATGTAAGAGTGAGCGTGACGTCACAAAACATTTGTATTACTCCACGTCCATTCACAACTTATGCCTCCACACTGAATTTTTTACCCTACTTTAAATTGATAAAAGTAACTTTCCTCGGTCAATAAAAAAAAATTCTTGTAGATATTGTCTTAATGCTTTGAACAATTTTCCAAAATACCGTATGTGGCTGCTACAATGCACAATTACCAATAATTTTGCACAAATTGCTGCACTAAGCTATGCTATATTATAATTTAACAATATTAAAATATAGCCAAATATTTACATACTTGCCTATAGTAGCACTTACTTATATTTGTTAAGCACAGCCGTTTCGGGAGATGTATCCCATTCTCAACCCACCCTAATACCCTAACCTACGAAAACCTTGAGATCAGTTACGGTCTGAGTTGACAATGGGACACATCTCCCGAAACGGTCACCCTCAACAAATATAAGTAAGCGCTACTAAAGACAAGTTTGTACATATTTACAAGTGTTTTAGCACTAATTACAGTTGCAATATTTAAAAACAACTTATTCAGTGTGTAGAATGTATTTTAAGTAACATAAATGTGTATATGAAAAAATCAGTTTCATATGGGTAAAAATTAACATTTCTGAAACGGCTCCTACTCACAACTGCTACTTCCGCACTGAATTTTATACCCAACTTTAAGCTGAATAAAAAAACATGATGCAATACAAAAAACGAAAAAATATCGGTAATTATTAAAAACAGCAACTACGGCTTCGATCGGCGATTTTTTCCTGATCAATTTAACCTTGCTGAACACAAATCTGAAGTATTTTTTACTGCAAACACATATTCACATTACAAAAAAATAACCAAACCTGACCTGATTTTGGGGCTTACTAATGCTCCGACCGGCAAAATGTTTTTCCCTGATAGATTTGACTTTGCTGAACACAAATTTGAAGTTATTTTTAATGGCAAACACATATTAACCCAAGAAAACTAGGTCAGGTTAGGCTACGTTATTATAATTTTTTTTAATGTGTTTGCAGTAAAAAAAAACTTCAGATTCCTGTTCAGCAAGGTCAAATTTTTCAGGGAAAAAACATTTTGTTGAATAGCGGTAGTCGCTGATCTTAATCATTACCAAAATATCAATGGAAATAGCCTCATAACATGGTTTTTGACCAGATAGCTGGTTCAGAAATCTAAATTTTAACCTTAATTTGTAATTGAAAGATGTTATCATTGGAATTCCTGTTTTTCAAAAATAAATTTTAGGTTAAGATAATCTTAAATGATTCTCAGTTTTTAGCATGCTGTGTAACTGAAAGTATGTAACACTAAAAATGCAACTGTTTTGAATACAAACTATGGTAAACGTTTCAAGACTCAGAAATGTGGCTGATTATAATCTGAATGCATTCATTTTCTGTACCAATTAATAATTTCAATAACCTTATGGCAAAACCAGGATTCATTTTATTATTAAATACTATTAGTATACTTCATTACTGCATTATTTTCTAGGACAGTATAAATTAATTAAATTTACATACAAATTTATTTCAATGATAATTTGCAGTAAAATTGCAAGGAATGGTAATACTTACAGGATCTTCGCTATTTACGCTCACTACACAATCAATTGAAATTGGTGCCATTATAAACTAATTTTAAAAGTGTTAAATTATTTAAAAAATTATGTTATTCCTTTCTTCTCATGTCAATTTATTTTAACTACGTATTTAGGGTATTTACGTTAGTGATAGCAACAAGCATCATGGTGTTTTTGTCTAAAAATCACAAACTGCGACGATTACCTTCAGTTCCCGCGTGATTACGTCAGGAGATGGCGGAAGTATTTGAATGAAGGTTTTTTTAATAATAATGTAACTATACTGCATATGCTCGAAGACAGCAGTAAAAGATAAGGTAAGTATAACTATCACAGTCGGTTATTCAGAAACATCTCAGTACTACTTCCTTACTGATTATTACTGGCATAATTCTGGCAGTGTCACCATTAAAAATATTACATGAATTTTAAAAAAAACATTAAACCTCTGTTCAGGCATTGCAATAAAAAGCAAACAAAATAACTTCTATACAATTGTACCTTTATTTATATTAAATAATTATAATAAGTTCAGTTTATTGATTTATTAGACAGTAAAGTTATTTTGTATAATGGTAAAGCAAAATAATCTGTATAGTGCTTTAAAAATGATATTTGACGATAAAATATTTTACAATGTAAAATTTTGTAAGTGTTCATTGCAATTTAATTTCAATTTCATTTATTTAGTTACTCGTGACAACAATTATAACATTTATTTATGTTTAACAAAAAATCATTCGAGGATAGTCAGTGAATTAAATATGATTTAATGGAAATTTACTTGAAATCTTTTTAATGCTCTGTGATTTTGAAAAAATAATTCTTTAATTAGACTATAGACTATACATTATATGTATGAAACCACCTCCATTTTTTCAGGTTACATACGATACATAAACACACAATCTAAACATGTCAATATTAATATCGTAAGCCAGAAATAGTGTTAGGTTTAATATTTTAAAAATACAAACATAATCTAAATTTACAATCAATTTAAATCAGGTTATACCAAACAGAAATCATTTTTTTAAAATGTTCTATCTATATGACAAAAAGCTACGGCTAGGGTAGGTTTGGTTTAAATATAATAACCAGAAGTGAGTTGTCTAACGTTAACTGTATTTGTCTCTATTTTCTAAGTTTACGCGCAACGTGCCTAAGTAAATAGACTTCCTATATTTTTCAAACCATAGCTGATCACACATACGTAAACTGGCGGTCGAGCTCGAAGGACGGGTGGGAAGGTTAGAGGAAGTGAAAGAACGCTCCACAAACATTTTAGTATGAGGTGTAGTATTTATATTACAATAATGTAGATTTGACAAGGCCGAAAGGCCGCTATAAATAATATTTTATTTGATTTGTCATATTAATCAGTTCATTTACGTAAAGTTTTGAACAAATTTACTTATATTAGTTTTCTAAACGACCGCAACGTCTGTAATTTGTTTGGGGTGATCTTTAATGCAACACGTACTAAAAAAAAAACAATGTTTTTGAATAGAGCAAGCTTTTTGTTTTTAATCGATCGATCGCGCGCCAGCTTACGAGTGGACATCTATACATTACTGTATAACTGTATTAAATAACTATAAAGTGACCGGGTAGGAAAGATTTTATTACAAATAAAAAATAATAATAATAATAAAATAAACTTTCCCAAGTGCAATAACTATTCCAACTTGTTTATCTGCATAGGCTGCCGGTTAAGACACTATGGGATCAGCTCGCATTAGTAAACTTAAGTTACATTTTTCCATACACAAGCCCACCTATAAGGATACTTTAGACTTACACTATAGAATCTATTAATTTAAGGTTGTATGAAATAGTGCTCTGTTTCATAGAGATTATAAAGTTTCGTGTATGTTTGTAAACTTAGGTTGTGTTGGTATTTTTCAAATTTTAACGACTTCTTTTAATTTTTTACGTTAATAATTAATTTTCCTTGCTCAGAATATATATTTAATAACATGTAAACATTAAAATGATTGAAGGAAACGGGAGTGATTGCTGCTACAAAGCCATAGGCTACTGCAACCTAGTAGAAAACGAATGAACTATTACTACCAGGTAAAGTGAACATTAAGTACAGTACTTTTTTCTTGACAATAAAATATGAAAGTTTTTTTTTGTTTTGCCTTAGGTTTATACATTTGCTTTATTAACATTCTGTAAACAGAGGGATTTTTTTTACCCAGATCTGGTCCCCAAAACCAGCACAGCCCTCATGGTGCCCAACCTCTAGCGAGTTACCTCCGTCTCACATACGTATGCGGTTAGTATCCCTACCTCCCCTAAGCCACCACAAATATCATTGAAATATCAGAACTCAACCCTGAAAGAAAATGACTTATCCTCATACCTAGGAATGACCTAGGACCGCCGTCTCTCCTGGAAACCGCACATACAAAATTACGCACAAAGAGCTTCAAAAAGAACAAGACTCCTTAAAAGATTGACTGCGGCAATGTGGGGAGTGCTTCCCAAGATGTGCTTACAACAACCTACAAGACCTACGTTAGGCCCGTATTAACGGCAGCGAAGTTACAGTCACAGCTAGCTCTGCGACAGTAAGGAAGCTTGAAATCGTACAAAATACTGCCCCGAGAACTATAACTGGAACCCCAAAATCAACCCCTATAGCGGCAATGGAAGCCCAGACTAATATCCAACCCCTACAGGTCCACAGAGAAAAAACTGCACTTAAATTCTGGGAAAGAAACAAGCGCGTTTACAAAGACAAATGGGATAACTATAAACAACCTTCCTCTAGGCTTAAAACACAGAAACTCCCATTGAAGTGTTTAAAGAGCTTGCAACTAAGTACGAGATCTCAACCACTTCCACTCCTCAATCACAACGAGTTTTTCAACCAACTTCTTAAGTTCAACCTAAGAAACCATCAGCTTACAAAACAGAAATCGCTACCCATTGAGTTAGAAATAGCAGCAAATAATCATAGCCGAAGACTATCCTCTGAATAAATGGCTTCACATATAGGCCTACACCGATGGATCATCGATACCTCGAACAGGGAAAACAGGAGCAGGCTACTTTTGTCGACTATTTGAAGGTTTTCTCCCATTGGGTGCACCTCTCAGCAATTACGACGGTGAAGTTGCTGCAGTCTTGGCCGCAGCTAAGGAGCTAGAGCAGATCAACCAGCCTATAAACACAGTTTTTTTGGTTGATTCTCAGGCAGCTATCCATAACCTATCAAGTAACACAGACACAGATTGCCCAAGAACACTAGAGTGCCGACGAATTCTACATACACTCGGACAAAAAGGATGGCTTATTAAACTTCAATGGATCCCTAGCCATGTCAACATTTTCGGAAATGAAAGAGCTGACAAACTAGCAAGGAAAGGGACTATACTCCAGCAACCTGGGTGCCAACCATCTCTAAAATCTTCCAAACTGCAAATAAGTGCTGCAACAGAGAAGTGGGTCTGACAGCATCTAACCCAAGAGGCAGCTGGTAAAAAATGGGAAAGCCTTGTCACCGCTGGGCCTGTTAGAGACGATCTCCAGCGAGCTGTTGCTGTTGCTGCATTCCGCATGAAAACAGGTCATGATTACCTGGCAGCCCATCTAAATCGCATCAAAGTTCTCCCAACACCACATTGTCAACTGTGCGGCTACAATACAATGGACGCAGAACATCTCGCTGCATGTCCGGCACTTGACCATTCCATTCAAGAAGAAGAAGAAGTATATCGGGCAGCTTGTCTCTACTGGTCAGCGCGTCACCAAATGGCTCAACAGCCAAGGGTGGGCGTAGGCTAGTAAGTAAGTAAATAATTCAGTATCCCTACCGCGAATGAAGGAAACCGGATTG